>CM047736.1:19019079-19048143 GCA_026225825.1 Pistacia integerrima
GACTTAGACCAAGGTTCGTTATTTTGATTGATTTCGATAATTTAATTTGAATTGTTTTCTAACTGAAATTGTTTTTGTTTTACTCAAACCCCACAACCTTGTTCACATAACATAAAATTCGGTTAGACACTCAGTAGAGCGATCCTTACTCACACTACTACATGTGTTTTTAGGTTTTAATTTTGGTTGCCTACGACAGCACACTAGTCTTTCAAGCACTTTTCGATCAGACAGATTCCTAGAGACAGTAACTTTGTCGTAGATGTCTTGGCAAGAATAGTCTCACCGTTAGACTCAGATGCGTCGAAAAGTATTAATGTTCTATACATAGAGATTCCTAGTATCAGCTAGCCCGAACAGGCCGTGGCTACAACAGAGTCAATTTCTTGGATGACTCTAATTATTCAGTATCTTCGAGATGGGACTTTGCCCAATGACAAGATTGAGGCAAAAATCCTGTGCACCAAAGCTGCTTGTTACACATTTATAGGAGATTAGTTGTACAAGCGAGGGTTTAGTGCCCATTTCCTCTGATGTGTAACGATGAGGAAGTAGACTATATCATGAGGAGATACATAAAGAGATCTACGGTGGTCACACTACCACACGATCCCTCGCAAACAAAATTGTCCGCCAAGGGTATTACTGGCCCCTACTTCAAGAAGACACTTTCAACTTTGTAAAAAAGTGTGACAAGTGCCAGCAATTCGCAAACATACCGCGAGTTCCTTCCCACCATCTGATAACCATGACCAGCCCTTGGCCATTCTCCATGTGGAGAATTGATCTTATTGGGTCCATGCCAGCCGAAAAGGGAGGAGTCAAGTATACTGTGGTCGTAGTGGATTACTTCACCAAATGGGTCGAGGCTAAACCATTGGCTAAGATCACCACCAAGAAACTCAAAGATTTCGTCTTAAAAAATATAGTGTGCCGCTACGGAATTCCTCATACACTCATCTCTGATAATGGGAAGCAGTTCGACAATGAGGAATTCAAGCAGTTTTGCGATGAGTTGGGGATCCATAAAAAGTTTGCCTCAGTCACAAGACCATAAGCCAATGGTCAGGTTGAAGCTGTCAACAAGACCATTAAACACACTTTGAAGGCTAAGCTTGGCGCTGCCAAGGGTAATTGGGTCGGCGACCTCCTAGAAGTTCTATGGGCATATAGAACAACTCCGAGAACCTCTACTTTAGAAACGCCTTTCTCGCTAGCTTATGGTTGCGAGGCTATGATCCTAGTGAAAGTAGGGATTGGTTCACTTCGGAGAGACCTATTCATTGAAACAAACAATGAAGCACTTCGACGTGCAAGTCTGGACTTAGTTGAAGAACACTGCGACAAGACTCGGTTAAGGATAACATCCTACCAGCAGCGCGTAAAAAGGTTCTTCGACTCCAAGGTCAGGAGAAGAGACTTTCAAGTCGGCAACCTAGTTCTGAAAGAAATCCTTCTCAGTATAAGAAAACCAAGCACGAAGGTATTAGGACCAAGGACGTATCACCTCAAAGGACTCAACGGTTTCAAAGTACCGCGAGCTTGGAATGCTGAGCATTTTCGCCCTTATTACTAGTGATTCCGAACTCACTCGTAATTTTTCATTTCCTTGTAAACTTTGTAAATAAGATCGTCCTTAAGCAAATTTGTCTTGTATGATCTTGTTTGTTGCAATGTTTTTACAAGCTTTCTGTTCGCACATGTAACATTAGTCTTGTGAAATACCCAAAATTATAAGTGCTATCACAGATGGCTAAAAAATATTTCTTTTATTTATAATGTAAGAGAGGCAAGTACAGAGAGAATTAGGAAATGCAAAAATAAAGCAAGGCTGTGCAGAGGCAGGAAGAAGCGATCACTAGCGTCTACCTCCAAGCCTTGCAGGTGCGACCTCGGTATCCCCCGGTTGGTCGTTGACCACCGGTCAGCTGCTGGGTCCTTTAGGATGTATTCCTCTGAGTGATCGGCCTCTGGAGGAGGCTCTTGTCCCTCATTCTCCTCGATGTCATCATCAATGCCTGCCATGGAAGTAAAGATGTTTTAGTATTCGATCGGGAGGTCGGAAAGGTCCATCCCTAGGTTCCTTGGCATGGAAGCTATAGATGGCCTGAATCGCCCAGTCAGCGACTTTGCCACTTCATTTGATCAGTTAATGAAGCGACCCCCCTTTGGGAAAATTCGAGGTTCGCCTCCAGTGCTCTCTTCTACTTCTTAGTGTTTTCCCACAACCGAGCTCTTTCTTCCTCTGCCTTTATGACCCGTTCGAAGTTTGCTTGTAGCTCTGGCTCTTTCTTGCCACACTCTTTAGTGAGTCTGGCCACTGTCCTTTGGAGCTCCTTGATCTCTTTGCCTCTATTTTTGAACTCGGCATTCTAGAACTCTACTGTGCGAAGGGCAAAGTTCCTCTCTAACAGGTATTGGTTCGCCTGAATGTGATATGCCTTTGCCTCTGCATCCACAGCCGCTAGGTCATGCTTTAGCTTCGCATTTTCTTCCCTCAACTTGTAGAGCCCCCCAGCAGAGTCCAGGTTGGTCTTCTGTTGAGCCAAGTGTAGGGCGAGTAGAGACCGTGTGAGAAAGGAAAAAAAGGTTAAACTCCATTGTTCTGAAAAACATAAAGGGTATAAAAACCAACCAATATTGGGAAATCTTCAACGAGGACGAGTTGCCTTACTTGGTTCTGCAGCTAAAGTGTTGTAGTAATCAGGTCCGCAGGTCGAGAGGCCACGAACTCTTCAAAAGCCGCAACAAGTTGGCACTCCAATAGCGTATACACCACCGGCTGCAGGTGTTCCGGAAGTTGTCCCATAGAGTCCAACACAAGTGTGTCAGCCCCTGAAGGAACTGGCATCTCGCCAACCGGCTCTTTGCCCGCTCTCCTTCTGGGGACTGCGGCCTCCTCTTGTCCTTTGCGCGAGCACTTAGGGACTATAGAAATGTCAAGTGCGGGCCTCGGGGTCACCCTCGAGCGAGAGGACTGGTAAGGCTACGACCTCCCGGGTTGCACCTCTGAGCCCTTTGGCTCGGACTCTGATTCCCAGCCCGCTGTTGCTTTCTCTTCTTAGTTTTTTGGCCTATGGTTTTCTGCTTAGGGGCGTGAGTAGCCGCGGGCTGGAAAGTTTCCCCTGGTCGCTTTGTGGGTGTTCGCGTACCCACCTGTGTCCCTCCGACAGGGGTATCACCAGAGATCGCCTCGGCTGGCTTAGTCAAGGCTACCCGGGGAAAAACAAACCCCTTGGTCCTTGTCATGGTCTTGGGACTCTAGGTGGCATGGTCATTGCATGAAAGCATCATTAGTGAAAAAGCTCCATGCATGCAAAAGAAAGAATTTTTAAAAGTACGCGGACACTTACGAACTAAGGGTTCCAGAGACGCTTCAGAATTGAAGAAATTGTATTTCCTCAGGTTGGTGGTAGTCACGAGTAGTCTCACGTCGTGACTTTAGTCAGGCAGATTACCGAATGCTACGATTTGGTTGAAATCAGTCAGAGTTGTCAACCTGGTCGTCTTATTTCCTGCGAAGAGATGGAAAAGTTTGATAGAAAACAAAGACTGAAGGAAAAGAAAAAATTCGCAAAGTAAAAGAGCGGAAAACTTACTCGGTTCCTTAAACTGGCAGACGCCATCCTATTGAAAAAAGAAAATTTTGGTTTCATAGGCCCCAACATTACTGGGGTAACCAAATATGCCTCCTTTGATCATAGATCACTTCGAGAGGTAAAAAGAGTCTTTGTCCTTGCTCTTCTTCAGGTAATAAGAGCATGCAAACTCCAGTGCAGTCAACTGGCTGAGGCCATTCTCATCACATGCGATGTACATAGCAACAACTATCATATACCCGTTGGGCGTCAATTGTAATGGTGCGACCTCAGAGTGATCGAGGATCGACCTAATGAAGGGGTGAAAAGATACAATAATGCTACATACAACGGGATTTTTGCACCAAAATATTGTACCGGCCTACGTGTAAGACGCCTCTGATTTTTTTAACAATTTTTTTCTAGTGAACGGCCGTCCATCAAATTTGGACAGCCGTTCACTCACATGGACGCTCGTCCATATTACATGGACGGGCGTCCATATACAAGGGACCATAAATAAAATACAATAAAAAGTTTTTATAATTTTTTTTTTTAAAGTTTTTTCCATTACGAATGGACGCCCGTCCAAAAGTAATGGACGGGCATCCATTAAAAAAAAAAAAATTATAAAAACATGGATACTGCTTCTTCTTCTTCCTTTCGGAAATGTTTACCTTCTTCGCTTTTCTTCTTCTTCAAGCCAAGCCAAAACTGATCGCCTCTCCAGCCACTATTAATTTACTTTTCCAAATAACCATGATCCCTCTTTACCACTACAAACTAAACCATAAAACCAATGCCAATAACTCAACTAAAGCAAACATCACCTTTGAGAAGTCTACACATTCACAAAAAACAATTAAAAAGAATATCCAGGATAAATAATGGATTTCAAAACAAAAAACTAACTATCAAAACAATTTACTTTTCGAAGGGACTTACGTGGCGGAAGCTTTTGACTTGGGCACTGGAACCCAAATCTAGGAATTAACCTCCCATCCTCTACAGGGACGATGAAGGCTATGAGAGAGGTTCGGGCTTTTGCTCTGTTCTTTGAAGAGTTAAAATTTGCGGCCACTCAATTCGGGCGCCTTCCACGGATGACGGGAGTTCACACCTTGAGGTTCTACTCATAGATGGAGGACATGGGCATGCTTCATCCAAGGTGCATGGCGCCGTTATTCCAAGAGAAAGAAAAATGGAACATTTTGAAAGGAAGAAAAAGCATATCCATGTTTAGAATTTTTTTTTTTTAAAGTATGGACGGGCGTCCATTACGAATGGACGCCCGTCCAAATTATGGACGGCCGTCCCAAATATTTATAAAAACTTTTTATTGTATTTTATTTATGGACGAGCGTCCTTTAAATGGGGAAGTCCATCCCTTGTATATGGACGCCTGTCCATAATAGATGGACGGCCGTCCCAAATATTTATAAAAACTTTTTATTGTATTTTATTTATGGACGGGCGTCCTTTAAATGGGGACGCTCGTTCCTTGTATATGGACGTCCGTCCATATGATATGGACGGGCGTCCATGTGAGTGAACGGCCGTCCAAATTTGATGGGCTGGCCGTTCACTAGAAAAAAAATTGTTAAAAAAAATCGGGCGTCTTACGTAGGCGGTACAATATTTCGGTGCAAAAATGCCGATGTCAGTAGCATTATTGGAAAAGATATCAACACCCCGCATTTGAAAATCGCCTCAGAGATTGCGGCCATTCCCTTTGGGGGATTTCGAGCTGTATACGTTCTGTACTGGTAGCGTCCACGCTAAGTGCGTATTAGTCCACTGCCTTTTGTATCTCATCTCAGGTGACCACTGATAGAATCTCTTGTACGAGACCCACTGGGGTGTCATGCGCCTGCGAGCTCGTCCCCTCGATTGTCCTGGTCGCTGAGACATCCATTGCTCCTAAGGTCTGAAAAAAAGAAAAAAAGGGCGACACGCGAGATAACTCGGTCTTCGGTACTAATTTATTTACTGACGGACGAAGAAATCCTAATGTACATTCCTTAAACCCTAGAAAAAATCCTAAAAACCCTTAAGGACCACCCCCAAGGATTTGTGCCCTACATTCTTACTCTTTATGAAAGAAAAAACATTCTCCTCACAACTGCCCATAAACACGCACCACAAAGGTTTACCAAACAGTTCACACCCACCATTATCGTCAAGATAAGCTATCAACAAAACAGTAAAAGAAAAGTAAAGGAGAAATCCTCATTACCTCTTGGCTGCGGGGAATGGACTTTCTGTCGTAAACAAAAGGTACGCACCAACTGGAAAATGGAGAGGCTGGTTTCGTGAGCTTTGTTCTTTCTTTGAAAGTATGAGTTTTATGACAAGGCTTAAGGTGAGCCTGGGGTTTTATAGGGGGAGGAAGCGACGATTGATTTCCATAAGGTAAGCGACGCTTGGGCAGAATACGTTTCTCGCCATTGATTGTGACCACGTGTCATCAATCTGTGAGAAGAAGTAACCACCACGCTTCGAGAATGTCAATCGATGCTTCCCTCCATTGGAACAACCAAGCGACGACTTCGATTATCTCCTCCACATTAAATGCGCCCTTATTCGCATTTAATGCTCTGAAAGGGAATGTCGTTTCAGCATGACTTTCATTTAATGTGCATGGCTGGCACTTATTGGGCATTAGACACGTCTTTCAGAATAAATATTATTTTATTAAACGAATTAGCTGTCAAGCGCAACGAATAATATCTGAAGAGGTCCTTTGGGCAGAACACTCTTCGCCGCGTATCAATTTCGAGACAATGCAATTTCTTGTCGTAAAAATATGCTAAGTATTCTAAGGTCGCGGACCGCGGATGAGATTTGAAACACATCGATACGACACTGAGTAAGGCCTGATCTAGGTTGTTAAATCTGTGGAAGAAGGTCACCTCAGGTCGCTTGTACTACCCTTAGAGACATGTGCTGCGACCTCCTTGCAGCTCAGTTAGCTCGACCAAGCGTCTTTCGAGACAAGTCAAGTCGCAGCATAATTATGAAGTTCTCAAGGTTCAATCCTTAAACCTTAAAAACTGGGGGACTTCTGTTATGCCTGAAAAGTCAGGGTTGACGTGAACTCTTATCAGCAAGAGCCAATCAGGGTTCAGGAAGGTTTTGTGCCATCTAGGCGCTACCACATCGTGCTGTGATGGAAGGGGTTTGGTTCTTGTCAGTGCAGGAGGTGAGTGCCAGGCTTGTGAGTGGTTAGGGATTATCCACCTACCCGAGCCCTATGCAATTTGAGGATATTTCTCGTGTAGATAACCAATGGGATACAAAGAAAGATTTGGACGACACCTACCCACTTGCAACCTTGTAATCATTACCTTGAACTCTCCTACTATAAATAGAGGACACCACTCTCATTTACGGGATTGGATAATTTTAGTCTAAAATAGCTTACACATTCTCTTTCTCTTTTTATATTATCTCTGGATTATAACTCAACTCGCCACGCGTGACCTGATTTTACCCATCTATTAATATAATAGCAGTGGACGTAGTATTCGCTTTTGAGCATCCGAACCACTTTAAATATCGCTTCTCATTCATTGTTTCATTTCATGTTTCCTTATCACGTGTGATTTCTAAATCCGCTTAGCACTTTGCACGTGTGAGTCGTTGGTGTCAAAATCAAGCATCAACAATGGTAGATTTGTGATGTTTACATTATTTTGTAATCATCCATTTACTCTAGTCTAAAGTATAGTTCCATGAACCAATTCAATAGTTATCAGTGATCCATAACACAATATTTAAGCTCCAGAACATATACAGTTGCACCATAATGCATGAGAAATTTATTCATAATTACATAAGTTTATAGCTGAAGTAGCAATCTCACAAATCAATATTTTTATATTCAATAACCAGACAAGAGGGAAAACATTCTCTTTAGAGTTGGGATCCACATTGAAAATCTAATCGATGAATTAAAATCTTGAACTTCCTTGTGCCTGCAGAATAGCAAAAGTTTCAGACAGAAAAGAAAAATCTTAATACATTGTTATTTTTATAACATTAACAGGCTCTTCTGGGGGCAATCACCTAGCGAAGATGCATTGTTATTCTGTAAATTATGCTAAATTTCAGATCTTGTTACCTCTTTTACTTTTGTTCATGTGCTTGTTCTCCTTCTCCTAGCACTGTTGTGCAGATCCAATCTAACCCCTCCTGAAGACCCTCTCCGGAGATTGCAGATGTGCCCTGGATATGCCTATAATACACTATCAACATCATGTCAATGTAATGTTTATAAATCCCAAACAAATTTCTTTAAATTTCTTATAAAGCTAATTCCAATCATCTCAATTAGGTTTCAGAACTACATAATTTTTCGTTGTTTAAGTGGTTAACAAAATATAGGAAGGGATGGTAGTGTTATGTCCTCATATGGCTGTTAAGTACAGTTTTTTAATTAGCTTGATACACTGTCCATTCATCTAATGATCGAAAAAAATGTGAATACTGAAATAAATATGTTCAAAGCCAGAAAGTCATTTTACCATCGTTGTTGGCCAAAAGAGTTAAGACCAAGCTTGTCAGTTATTTCTGTGGTATTCATTGCATTTGGCAGATCTTGTTTGTTGGCAAATACTAGCAATACAGCATCACTTAATTCACCCTAAAACCAAGATGATAGTAAATTGTGTTACAGAAACTTTGGCAAAAGAATGTCTGATGTTTGATCCTTGTAATCATACTCAACAATCACTGAGCAGCCAAACATGTAGGAATACCTTTTGCAACGTCAGGTGTAATTCATTCCTTGCATCATCAACTCTTTCCCTGTCATTGCTATCTATGAAAAAAATAAGGCACGGAGTCTTGCGGAAATAGATGCTCCATAATGGGCGGGTCTGCATTTAAGGAAAATAACATTGCATGCATATGTAATTAAAACAAAATAGCATTTAACCTTAAAAAAAAAAAAAAAAAATCTATTATAATGATGTCACATGTAGCAAAAACATAATCAGATTTCACAGTACCCTGACAACAATAAATTTAAACTCTAACAAAACGTAAGCACTTCAAAGCAAAATCCATAACAGAATTCCACATATTTTTCAGATATATAAATCCCAATGTTCATATCTATTAACTGGAGAAGATATGAAGCAAAATTATGAAACAAAAGACATAGGCACTTGAAAACATGTAGTATAGATCAAATAATTTTTTGACATCCTTCCGCCGTAACATTTTTGAGATATCCATACCTTGACTTGACCATCGTTACATTCTTGAGATACCCAAGCCCTGCTTTGACCACCGACATCCATAACAGAGAAGTTGATGTTCTTGTATTCCACCATCTCCACATTAAATCCTGCAGCCAATAGTTCTTTGCCAATCACTATCATACATATATAGCTGCTATATTATAGATAAAAAGACCACAAAACATCTGTTCAACCTGTTAGACGATCAGCATCTTCGGAATCTTTAGCAGAAAATCCAGGAGCATCTGCACCCAGTCTTCACGCTATCCACTCTGTTACTGATTCAAAATGATGCAGCTGTTGGCGTAACCTTCTCCTACAAATCTGTATATGATTGTTTCCTCATTTTGAATTAGATTGATCTCCTTATTATACGCATGACAGCTCCAATGTACAGATATAAATATAATGAAAAACCACGGCTTGAGTGTGTTAGCCAAGCCAAAGATATTTCATCCTTCTACTAAATTATTAAGTGTTTACATGGTATCAGCCTAACATCCTATAAGCTCACGCTTTTCAATAGATCCTTTCTCCAGCTTCCGCATCATTCAAATGGCCAACACCAACACCGACACCGACACTAACACCAACGACACCCCCGTCCCTGAACCTATCCTACCACCATCTACCACCACTATTTCTGTTAAACTAGCTGGATCCCATAATTATTTGGCATGGAAAATGCAGTTCCTTAATCTCCTCCGAGGTCACGACTTAGTTGGCTTTATTGATGGTACTGCAGCCTGTCCTCCAAAAAATATTGCCTCTGGTTCATTAAATCTTGCCTATGTTGTTTGGCAGAAGAAAGATGTTTGTCTCCTTGGAGAGAAAATTTAGCTGACCGGCCATCCCAAAGTTTGGATTTAAAAAAATGGCCTTGAAACTGTTTACCATTTTTTATTTATTTAGAGAAGCTGATGTGGCACAGTTAGGATCCATTAAACATGTAAAATGGGTTAAAATGAAAAAATTAAAGCATATAAGGACAAAATATAATTAATGAAAGTTTTTAAAATTTGAAATTTACAAAAGAGCCCCGAATATTCAAATCGCTTAATCGAAACCAATTAAGGCAAAAATCGATATCTTCAATCCCTAAACGCATCTGTGCAATTTCCGACGATAACAATCCACATTCCAACAAATTTTCACACCCAAATTCAATCCTAAAGCTTCTTCCTTTCTTAAAACTATGGTTGACATTAACAATGAGGAGGAAAACCCAACACCTCTTCGAATCGTAGAAGTCGGCGCGACAATCGGTTGCATGGCTCTCGGTGGATCCTCCCGTCGGTGAAGGTGTTCGGCGTGAGGCGATGGCGGCACAACAAGAGAGAATAGGAGCAAAAGCAGTTCTGAAGAGGAAGAAGAGGCCGGGCAGAATTTAGGCCAAGAAGAGGAGTCCGGCGAGAGGAGGAGGAGGCCGCCAAAGAGGAGGCCGTCGAAGAAAAGGTATTTGTACTTGCCGAGACCTAAGATCGCTTAAGCGATCCTTTGTATCGCTTAAGCGATTGATGGCTTTTACTCTTGGTCGCTTAGGCTATTTTGGATTGCTTAAAAGTAAAAGCGATGAATCGCTTAAGCAATATAAAAGATCGCTTAAGCGATCTTAGATCTGGCAGATGTTGATTACGCCTCGTGCAAGATCTCTTAAAAGCGTCTGTAATCGCTTAAGCGATCTCTTCCGAGGCAGAACCAAATCTGCCCAGATCTATAATCTCTTTGTATCGCTTAAGCAATTTCGGATCGCTTTAGAGATCTTGTATGAGGCAGAATCATTTGCCTATCGCTTAAGCGATTCTTCAGGAGCATATTTTGTTTATATTTGATTTGGTTTAATTTTTTTGCTGATATTTTGTTTATATTGATTGTGCGATTTTCGGAGGGCGTAAACTATAGAAGTCTGATTGGAGGTTGTAAGTGATACGGTGCCGTACTTCCCTGTGAGGGTGATAGTGAGGTCAAGTTGGGATGTTTTAACGAGAATACGAGGGGATTTTAGGGACGGTGAGGAATGGTGAAAGGAGATTCAAAGAGACTTGTTTGAGTCATTTTTTGGGATATGGACACAAAATGGAAAAAAGACATTACAGGGGTGGAAGTGCATTATATGTTGTTGCACTCAATAAAAAGCAACAAAAGCCACGAAATGTGGTTCATGGTGGATGGAAAGCCGGATCGTTTCGGGATGATGGAATATGTGTTGGTGGTGGCTTAAGATGTGGGGAATTGCCGGAGGTGAGGTTGAGGAAAAAAAGAATAGCAGACGATACGGGGAGCCAAAGGTTGGCTAACAAGGTTTTGGTGGGGAAGAAGTCTATTAAGGCACGGGAATTAGAGGGACGGGAGGGTTAAAAGATGGTGAGTTTAACGATTGAGGAGGCGTTAGTGTGCTTGGTATTGTTCTTACATTCGATCCTAATGGCTAGTGACTCAACAAAAGCCATTGATATTGATTGGGTGAAGTTTGTAAGCAACTTGAACTTCTTTAATGCTTATCCGTGGGGATGGGTATCATTTAAGCGAAACATGGAGTCCTGTGACAAAGACACAGGCGTTAAAGCACTCCCAATGGGCGAGAAGAATAGGCCGGCGACGTACAATTTGTTTAGCTTCCCATGGGCAATGCAGGTAAATATTAATAGTTTTTTGTTATATTTTTTTTAATATATGTGTTTGAATTATGATATGGACTGTTTTTTTTGGAGATCGCCCCCGCCATCATCTCGCCCAAATAAGGATACATATCTAGAACCAAGAGATCGAGTTGGAAGAGCAGCATCAGTCTTACCTTCATTGCATTTTTTTAGAAAAGGGCAAAATTAGCCTATTCTTGGAAACACGTTATACTTGACCGACACTGGCTCCATACCCAAGATAAGGTGTATGGAGCTTTTTCGTAAAATTGTGACAGTTAGTAGGCTTGGATGTATGACGCCATCCCTATCTTGGCTAAGGCAGGGGGGAGGATTAGGGCTTCGATTGTGCAACAGACATTTCCTAGGATGTTACGGTGGCACAACGAGAAGTGTACCCATTCGGATTATGAGCAAACAGAGATTGAAATTCAATCAGCTCGGGTAAGATTAAATGATTAAGCTTGAATATGCACTTGCTTTAAAATGTCGATTAAATCTGATTGATTTTGTTTCTTATTGCAGGGGGTTGTCCGTCCTTTCCTCACCGCTCTTTGGGGGTGAAGCCACAACAACAACTTATGTCACATCTTTCCGAGCACTAGAGGATCAAAGGGATGAAGGATAGGACCGCTTTGAGCGGGACCTACAAGGGGTCACACATGTGAGGGCAGTTGCAAGGCCACTGCTTGAGAATGTGGTTGACGCCGAGGAGGAGGATGAAGGCGCAATCGGTGGGAGGGAGGAGGAGGGGAGGGAGGAAGAGGTTCGTATGCCTCAGCAAACCGGTACAACAAGTACCGCTTTGTCGAGGCATCGGGGTTGGGAGAGTGAGGTGGTTGACCTCATAAAGAGTTTGTTTGATAAGATGGAAGAGCAGTTGAAAAAGGTGGAGGAGAAAGTGGATAAGGTGGCAGAGAAAGTTGTTAGGGTGGAGGAGGAAGTTGGTAGGGTGCGGGGAGGAAGTTGGTGGAGTATTGAAGCGGTTAAATTGCAACTGGGCTGAAAAGCAGTAGAAAGAGTAGGTTTATGAAATCGCCTTACACCGTACTAACACGTGGAATTAAGAGGAAAACAAAGAAAAAAATTGAGGAGGAAGCCAAAATTGAGGGGGTTAAAGAGGTTTCTGGAGGAAGTGGGGCAGTTATAATGGAGGAGGTTGAGGCGGGAGGCAAAGGAAGCGAGGATGTACAAATGGAGGAAGGGGGAGGAAGCGGGCAAGCAAAAAATGGAGTCATGTCGATTTGTATAGGCCAATAGAGGAGGAAAAGAAAAAAACCCTTCTATGTCTATTACAATAAATCTGGAAGTGATGCCACAAAGTGTAAGGCTGGGGATTATTCTCGGGATTAGTTTGAAAAGATTTTGACGATGGGCGGTGGCTTCACGACTCGGTGAGTTATTTTAAGCAATTTTTCCTTATTTTTGCTTATGTTTTCCATGAGGTATTGTATACTTATCATGTTGTTTTTATTTGATGCAACACATCGATGAGGTATTGGCACTGATGAGGCTACGACAAACTAGCAATGGTGATCTACTGTATCCCGATTGTGCCATCACCGATGTGGCCTTTGGCCAAACACAGGTATTGACATATCGCAATTTATTGAAAAAGGCCATTGGTACATCTATAGCAAAAGGAGCTAAGCGAAAACGATCGAGCACAGAAGACTTGGACTGCGTCCCTAATGATTTTAAGTTTGATGACAAGATGATGTAGTATGTAATGGGGGACATGCCCAAATATGGCCACAGTTGGGCAAAGGTTAAAAAGTGTCTCTTTGTATCATCTGGTCAAGGAAATGCCTTTGGATAGCGATCGTCGCACTCTTAAAGGAGGGAGGCGAAGATCTTGCAACCCTTAATAATTTGTCGAGACGAGGCGGATTGGAGGCCGAGTTGGAGGCCTTTATCGTGTTGTTCCCACGGGCATTATTGAGGCGAGATGTTTGAGCACCTCGGTGATGAAGCATTGACGGGAAAGTGACCACTCAAGCGCGTTCCCGTCCCAACAAATGAGTTAAGGTAAATTTTCTATAAAACTAACTTACATAATATCATTGTTCTATAAGCTGATTCTAATGCTAATGTCATCTTCCTATTGCAGTGCTGATTGTGGGGCATATGCCACGAACTTTATTGATTCGACATGACCAACGGCGATGGGCCGAATTGAATGGCGAAACAATGAGCATCTTTCGGGGAGTGTTTGTTGTTGTTGAGTGCTTCCATGGGGAAATAGATCCGTTTTGAGGTGACCTGACCCAATGAAAAGTTTGGAACTTGTACTTTTAATTTTGTAGTTTATGTGATGTTGATGTTGATGTTGATACTTGGGTTGTGGTGCTGATGGTGCAGGTGTCATGCTTATACACAGCTTTACCGAAATAGACGGACTCAGTGAACTTTTCAATCTTGCACTCTATAACTTAGGTTCATGAAGAGAGAAAATTTTACTCCCCGGACATCCCAACTTTCCATTTAACAAATTGGCCCTGAAAAACATTTTGTTTTTTTGTGTTTTATTTAGAAAAGCTGATGTGGCTGCAGGTGTGTCGGATAATTTTGCAGGTTGCTAGCAAACAATGAGAGGGAACTCCTCCAGCGGCAGGGAGGTGTCAGGTAGAGGTGTCGACAAGGCATACGCAATCAAGGTGGTGGCCGGAGGAGGCATCGCAATCAAGGCTCTTGGCGAAGCCATGGTACCATGAAATGATCTCGAGGCCAGGTGATTATACCTAATTTGAAAACTTCATGGTAGGCGGCATCTGCAATCAAGGCTGCTGGCAAGGCATGATACCAAAGAATGATCTCAGATAGTGATTATACCGAATTCCAAAACTTGTCAAAGTGGCTTAGGATTTATTCATTTTTGGCACTATTATGAATGATTTTAAGTATAAACTTTCAATTACATTGATGTCTCTTATATTTTGATCTGTGATGGATTACATTGATATAAATGACTTCATTTTGCTGCTTATTCTTTTCATATTTGGGAGGAAAATGAGTTATAAATGATTATTACATAATACGGGAGGGAAAAATGTAGGATTCTTTTTTTTCATGATCGGCTTAAAGCGATATATGACGACCACATATATCTCTTAAGCGATCAAGATTTTTTCTCAAATGATCGGCAAGCGATCTACAATCGTTTAGCGACCAAGAGTGGCGAAGAATCGCGTCGAGATGTTGACGAGGATCGGCAAGCGATCATAGATGCAGGAAGATTTTATTACGCCTTGGAAGAGATGCTTAAGAGATCCTAAATCGCTTAAGCTACCAAGAGTAAAAAGGAGGAATCACTTAAAAGCGATACAAGAGGATCGCGTTAAGTGATCATAGATCAGGTAGATTTTATTCTGCCTCGGATGAGATCGCTTAATCGATCTTAAATCTCTTAAGCGACCAAGAGTAAAAGCGAGGAATCGGTTAAGTGATACAAGAGAATCGCTTAAGCGATCATAGATCTGTGCAGATTTTATTACGGCTCCGAAAGAGATCATAGCGATCATAGATCTAGGCAGTTTTTATTACGCCTCACGAAGAGATCGCTTAAGAGATCTCCCATCAAGCGACCAAGAGTAAACGAGGGAATCGGTTAAGCGATACAAGGAAGGATCGCTTAAGCGATCATAGATCTGTCTGATTTTATTATGGCTTGGAAGAGATCGCTTAAGCGATCATAAATCAACAAGCGACCAAGAGTAAGCGCGGAATCGGCAAGCGATACAAGAGGATCGCTTTAGCGATCATAGATCTGGGCATATTTTTATTACGCAGAGATCCTAAATCGCTTAAGCGACCAAGAGTCAAAGCAAGGAATCATTAGCGATCATAGATGCAAAGGCGATTTTATTCTAGCTCGGAAGAGATCGGCAAGAGATCCCTAAATCGCTTAAGTGACCAGAGTAAAAAGCTAGTAATCGCAAAAAGCGATACCATAGGATAACAAGCGATCATCTATACGGCGATTTTATTCTTCCTTGGAAGAGATCGCTCAACCGACCAAGTGTGACTAACTAAACCGTAAAATGGGTTAAAATGAAAGGATTAAAATATATTTGGGTCGAATAAACAAATTTTTTTTAAAATTTGAAATTTCTCAAAACAAGCCCCACTTCTTGTTCACCTCGCTTAATCGAAATTCATTAGGGCAAAAATCGATTTCTTGAATCAAAGGGAGACAGGCGATTTTCGATCCAACCCTGCAAATTTCCACACCATATTCAACATGACCAACACCTCGATGGATGGGTTGAATGACGAAACAATGAGAGGCAGTTCGGGAGGAAATTTGGTGGTTGTTGCTTCCATGGGCGAGATGGATCCGTTTTCGGTGAGCGGGAACCCAATAAAAGGTATGAAAGTTGGACTTTAAATTTTGTAGTTTATGTGATGTTGATGTTCATACTTGGGTTGTGGTGCTGATGCTGCAGGTGTCATGCTTACATGGAGCTTTACCTAAAGACACGATTTGTCTTGAATTTCTTACCTACACCACTTGTAACTTATTTACGTGTTTTTTTATTTACAAAAGTTGGCGTGTGCGGAGGGTTCTGGCAAACAATGAGAGAAACTTCTCAAACAAAGGCCCCTGGTTGGCAAGAGGAGAGGAGGTATACGCAATAAAGGCAATAAAAGGAAATTTCTTTGAGGGAAGGCATGATACAAAACAATGATCTTAGAGGTTCTTTGTGAGGTGTATAGGAAATTTTTGTAAGAATTGGAGTCGACATTTGGGAGATAATTTTTTTTGTCCATATAAGATATCTCATTAGCAGGTTGAATTTACTATGTATGATGTGATCATTTGCTTCCCAAGCCGGATAATGGTTTTTTAGCGTTTTGTTTCATTTTGTGTATCACTACAACGTGTGATATCTCATTACGAGTTGAATTTACTATGTATGATTATTTCCCCAAATGACTACGACTTTTCCAGGATATGATCGCTTAAGCGATCTAAAATCGCTTAAGCGACAGAGACTAGTTTAGGAAGCATCGCTTAAGCGATACGTTAGATCGCTTAAGCGATTACCCATCTGAGCAGATGTTCATTCTGCCTTGATAAAGATTGCTTAAGCGATCATATATTGCTTAGGAAGCATCGCTAAAGCGATACATAAGATCGCTTAAGTGATCATAGATCTAGGCAGATACATTCTGCCTTGGCCAAGATCGCCTCAGCGATCCAAAAATCGCTTAAGCGACAGAGACTCGTTTAGGAATCATCGGCAAGCGATACATAAGATCATTAGCGATCATAGATGCAGGGCAAATACATTACGCCTTGGCCAAGATCGCTTAAGTGATTTAAGATAAGCAAGCGATCCAAGAGTGTTTTCCGAAAATCGCATAAAGCGATACAAATGGATAAGCAAGCGACCGGGAGGAAAAAGCAATGAATCGGCAAGCGATACATGAGATCGCTTAAGCGATCATAGATCTTAACCAATTCATTACGCCTTGGCCCGCGATCGCTTAAGCGTCAAGAAGTGTTTTCACGAAAATTGCTTAAAGCGATACAAGTGGATGGCTTAAGCGATTTTCGATCTAGGCATCTGCCGCGAGCTAGATCTCTTAAGCGATTACCGATCGCTTAAGAGAGCATGAGTAAAAGCAACGAATCGCTTAAGTGTTCCTATGTATTCGGATATTATTTATTGTATTTGAGCATCGGTTTAGCGATTAACACTATGCTAAACATATAGGGTTTACGATTCGTCTCTGTGGACTATGACCGTTATTATATTTATATTAAACATATAGTTCTTTTACGTCAATATGAAACATATAAAGTGTAGAATGTATACCTCTATGCTAAACATATAGGGTTTACGATTCGTCTTTGTGGACTATGACCATTATTATATTTATATTAAACATATAGTTCTTTTACGTCAATATGAAACATATAAAGTGTAGAATGTATACCTCCATGCTAAACATATAGGGTTTACGATTCGTCTTTGTGGACTATGACCGTTATTATATTTATATCAAACATATAGTTCTTTTACGTCAGTATGAAATATATAAAGTGTAGAATGTATACCTCTATGCTAAACATATAGGGTTTACGATTCGTCTTTGTGGACTATGACCGTTATTATATTTATATTAAACATATAGTTCTTTTACGTCAGTATGAAACATATAAAGTGTAGAATGTATACCTCTATGCTAAACATATAGGGTTTACGATTCGTCTTTGTTGACTATGACTGTTATTATATTTATATTAAACATAACGTTCTTTTACGTCAGTATGAATCATATAAAGTGTAGAATGTATATGTCTATGCTAAACATATAGGGTTTATGATTCGTCTTTGTTTAGAACATAAAGGGTGCGTTTGGTTGAATATTCATATAAATATTATAAATCCTATTCCCATAATATTTCTTTGTTTAATTATTTAGTAAATATAAGTATTTTTTTAATAAATTTTAGACCCATTAAGCCCCGAATTAATTTCGTTAATACACTTTGAAAAAGTTTCAAAAGTAACAAAAACACCCCATGACCAAACTTCCCGATTTTGGCTCCACCAAGCGGCTACAAGCGACCAAAATGGCGATAATTCACAGGATGTGACATTTTTGGCCCGAGGATCCACTATGGAGGGTTCGAAAAAGGCATGTCGGGCCGTCATCGACTTTCAAATGAAATGGAGGCGTTGGACGGTCAATGACGGCAAATCTTGGGCATCGTTGACCAAAAACGACGGCCATATCTTTGGCCGTCTGCTGTCACATTTTTCGTCGTCGGCGGCATCACGGCTCTAGGCCACATCGGTGAATCGATGTGGCAGGAAAAAGGCCATATTCGATGCCATATCGGCCCTGATCGGCGCATGCGTCGTAATGCCCTTTCCTTGTAGGTTTTCGATGGTGGTGGCCAGGATCTAGGAAGTTGGGTAGGTGGGGGTGTATTTGTCAAATTTTTAAATCTTTCGTTGGTCGATTAAGCGATCGTAATAAAAGGAACTTCGTTTACACAAGGTCGCTTAAGCTATTCTTTACTTTTTTAGTTGGTCGATTAAGCGATCGTGGATCGCTTAAGCGATCATGTGATTGGCAGAATCAAATTTGCCCAGGTGCATGATCGCTTAAGCGATTCTTCTCTTTTTGTCTTGGTCGATTAGGCGATTGTAAATCGCTTAAGCGTCAGCACTGAGCAAAATCAAATCTTTCCAAGTGCACGATCGCTTAAGCGATTCTTGTCTTTTTGTCTTGGTCGATTATGCGAGCGTGGATGCGGCGACGTCGTACCCCGGGAGAATCATGCGCGGTTGCCGATCGCTTAGCAATCCTAGATATCGCTTAAGCAATTCTTGTCTTTTTGTCTTGGTCGATTAAGCGATCGTGGATTACTTAAGCGATCGTACACGTGGGCAGAATCATCTTCCCAGGTGGACGATTGCTTAAGCGATCCGTGATATCGCTTAAGCGATCCTGTTTGAAAAAAACCCTTAGTCGCTTAAGCGATATACTTAGTTAGGTTAAGCGATCATTGGGCGATATATACTTTTCCTGCTTTTCTCCTGAATTTTGACAAACTAAAATTACAAACACGTATTAATTCCATACTTTCTCCTCAATTTGACAACCTAATTCCAAACTAAAATCAACAACAAATATTTAGGCCATGTAACAAGAAATATAAATTTATAACATCAATAATTGAAAACAATAACTCATCAACGGTTGGCCTTGGCAACTCCCTGAATTTCATCCTTCTTCAAACCTAATTTTTCGGATGTGGCTTGTGATTGCTTTTGGCAACTGCTTCTCTTGTGGCAGGGTTGCTTGCAAATTGAGCACTTATTCATCTTACGAGGGGAACCTCGAAAGGTGATGGAATACGCAACTCTTTTTCTCCCCCTTTGTTTGTCTTCTTGAATGGCGGGTGGATGATAATGTTAGCCACCTGCTGGCGGCACTACCCACTCATTTTCTGGAGGCATCGGATATATCATTTCTGAATAAGCTAGCATGTAGTGATCTGTCATATAGAGATGGGAGCAAAGTTCCATGTAAATTCTTGAACCAAAATCCAGCTTCCGTTGGTGTTTCAGTGCTGCTAGTGCATGAGGACAAGGTAACGTTGAATGTCAAACACTTTACAGTGCAAGTTTTTCTAACAAGGTTAACTAGAGCATCAGGACCATAGCCGCGCACGGTGAACTCTTGAGCATTAAGAGGATAGGCAAGCGGTGCATTTGGTGATTCCATACATTCTCGCAATAATTTTTCAGGTGCGGAACAAGGGTTGTAGTAAAATTATCGACTCATCACGATGCTCATGGAACCACGCGAGTGTCCTTTTGGATTGCATCAAAAAGTGCAACTATTGGAAACTCTCTTTCTATTAACAACTTCAAATTATGGGACTTGGCTAGGTTCGTGGTAAGGACATCAAACCTTCTTCCAGGAAAGTAAGCTCTACTCCATTGCTCGAAACCAACATCATGCTCGAATCTTAGCAACTCTATCATCCTTGATTCGAAATTTGCTGGAACTACTCCTCAAACGCATCAACCCAATAAGCTTTTGCTGCCATGTAGTATGTCTGAAGGAGGCCAACACACTTAAACTTTTGTTTTATGTTCTCACCAAGGTGCCTCATACAGAATCCGTGATGTGCTTGACAGTAAATAGTGGCAATCCACTTCTTTATAGAGTTGTGCCTATCGGATATTATGCCTGACTCGTCAGTGTCAGACTATCATAAATAGCGCTAAAAAAACCATGTCCACAACTCGTCATTCTTAGAGTCAACCACACACCATGCAACAGGATATGTGTGATTCTCGTTGTCCTGTGTAGTGGCCACCAACAATGTACCTTCATACTTTCCCGTCAGAAAGCAACCATCAATAGCTAACACCTTTCTCATGTTTACAAAACCCCTTATAGCAAAACCGTAAGCAACAAAAAAATATTTAAACATCATATTCCTGTCCCACTTCAAAGCCGTCTTGCTACCTTGGTTTGTCAACTCAAGCATATAATGGTACGCTTCTAATCTTTGTGTACCCGTGCTCAGCGTGTTTAGCCCCATAACAAAATCTTGTGCATGTTGTCTCCCTTTCCAGCATTTCCAGTAACTAACAGCACATCCCAACTCTGTGCGCACAAGTCTCTGAATGTCTTTAGGAGATGGACTTTTCCCTTCAACGAACCGACTTTTGACAAATTGTCCAATAACATCAGCGGACGCTTGTCGATGCTCACCTGAAATATGTCCCAAACCACAAGTGTGCTCACGGGTATATGTGTTAAGCATAAATTTTTCCGACTCCGCCAACCTTCTACAATAAATCCGCCACTTGCACTTTCGGTCCACGACATGCAGGCCCAAATCTGACTAATGAATTTGACTTTTTGGTGATGAACTCAAAATTACCTCTCACGGCAACAAGTTTTAGCTTCCTCACCACTTCCTATTTGTTGTCAAATAAATACCCTATGTGCAACTCCGATCCATCCGTAAAAACATGAGTTGATTCACTATTACCTCCTATTGCCCTCTACGAACACATAAGCGACCATGGTGTTCTCTTCCTCACAATCTATGTACATAATTTGTATTTAAAAGGAATCTACACATCGTAGGGAACATCTATGGGGTCCTCCTCCTCATATTTTCATTTTTATTTTGCCCCTATCACCCAACCTCTTCCCAGTGTCCTCCTCACCACCCAATTGACCGTCACTCTTGATTTTTCAACTAACAAATCAATTGGCCTCATAGTTCAAATTAAAACCAAGCAAATCTCCGCCTACTTCCTCGTTATCCCCCTTCCTTTGAACCAACTTGAGCGGTTTTCTACAAGAAAGAAACCCTTAAAATCGTCTCGAACCATTATCGGCCACATCAATCATATATAACTTCACACTTTCATCGACTTTAATATAACGGGAGGTACCTTATAATTTTAGGGAACTACTGCTTAAAAGATACTTCACAACTATATCACTACGAGCAACTCAAATTACCTCTTCTAATTATTTCATCAATCAATTCATCAAAACTAACCTCTGTGCTCCACGACAATTGGTATAACTTCTTTGCTCTTCCCAATCACTTGCCAACTACGTAATGCAGAAAAAAAAGAAAAAAAATTCTTAAATCTTGTACTAAGGGTTCAAATATTTTAAAAAGAATGCATGAATGCTTATATGGAATTACTGTCTTTGTATCGCTTAAGTGATCATGGTTATTTATCTTTGGATCGCTTAGGCGATCATTGATCTAGCGATCAGTATAAATAACCATGATCGCTTAAGCGATCTTATGCCATTCTTGATCGCTTAGCGATATGCTCCTATACACGAGACTTTTACCGGATCGGCAAGCGTCCCCTATTTCTTTACATGCACGATCGCTTAAGCGATCTATTTCTTACGTTACAGGACCTACCCGAGATCAACAGCGATATACCAGATCGCAAGCAATATACTAGATCGTTTAAGCGATCCATCATACCAGAACACATTTTCAGTCATCTCCACCTACAATCGATTCCATCATACCCAGAACACATACCCAGAACAAATTTTCAACAAATTTCACTCCTTTCAACTTGCATTACATCAAACACAACCTAACAACCTAAACAACTAAAATCAAAATCATAACCAAACCCCATCCATTATTAAATCTTTGTAAATCTAAATATAAAATGTAAAAAGGACATACACATACTTAGAGAAAATGTCAGGAGGAGGAGGAGGGGGATCTTTGGCGGAGAAGATGTTAATGGTGGAGGAAGAATAAAGTGTTAATGGCAGAGGAA
The DNA here is from genome assembly GCA_026225825.1 of Pistacia integerrima. Taxonomy (NCBI): domain Eukaryota; kingdom Viridiplantae; phylum Streptophyta; class Magnoliopsida; order Sapindales; family Anacardiaceae; genus Pistacia; species Pistacia integerrima. The sequence goes on from CM047736.1 coordinate 19,041,357, forward strand.
CAAGAAGATATAGAGGAATGAGGAAGAAGAAGATGTAGAGGAAAGAGGAAGAAGAAGAAGATGCGAGGAAGGAAGAAGGATGTAAGGACGAAGCTAAGAAGAAGAAGAAGATGCAGAGGTAGAGATGCGTTAATGGTGGGAAGGTGTTTGGGTTTGTTTGCAACAATTTTGGGTTTGTGGGAATATAGTATAATTTTGAAAAGATTACATAATACTTCATTAATCCTAATTAAGCACCAATTACCCTTAATCAATAATATGGCTATTTAGTTAACACTTTAAAACTTGATAGCCTTTTAATTAAATGCAAACTTGAGATGTCCTTTGAGTAAACTGCCCCCTCCTTGGATGTAGACCTGGCAAACGGGCGGGTGTACCCGCGGGTCAACGGGTACCGTACCCGATGGCGGAATACAGGGTAACACATATTTTGACCGTGAAAATCGGCCCGTGCCCGGAGCCCGGCCGTGACTTTTCTTGATGGGACCCGGGTACTACCCTGAACTTCGTAAATTTGAAATTTAAAAAAATAAAAATAAAACTTATCACTCGTCAGTCCTCTCACAGTCTCACTCTCAGTCTCAACTCAAACCCTAATCTAAACCAAAACAGCAAAACTTATCAGTGAAAAAAACAAAAAACGCAGCAGCCATTCTCTTCTCTCACGAGCCCGCAGCTGCCCAAAGCTTTGCGAGGTCCTCTCCACGGCGCTCACTCTCCCTCGTTCTTTGACTTCTCTACAGCGGCGGCGACGCCTAGCATGTCACGGCGGCGGCCCGGAGTCACGGTAGTAGCAAATCTCCTCTCACGGCGGCGGCGAGGCGTGATCAGTCGGAGTGTGGTCTCTTAATTCAAACCAATCTTTAGGAATTAAATTGGAGTCACGATCAATTGTGGCTTGTGGGCATGTATGTGGTCATAGCATTAGATCTCACTGGTTTGCAATTAATAATGAAGCTTCCATGAAATGACATGCCTTGAAAGATCTTGTAAAGGACGAATTGAAAGTTTAGGCGAAAGAAGAAAAGACAAATCTTGCGTGACAAAAAAGCGCTTTCAGGAAGGTTTGTAGCTTTTTCTTGATTTTTTTTCTATTTTGAAGAAGGCGACTAGGCGACTAAGGCAGTACCAAGACCAAGTTGTTTAATAGTTGCTATACGTAACAACGGCGGCTTTTTGGCAAGGCAGGACACTAAAATCTTTGCGTTTGACTTACTTAGATACAATTACAAGCACACCTCCTTTGTTTACAACCTTACGATTACTCCTACATCCTATCTAATATGCCAATAATTCAACATATATTTAATGATTTGGTTGAAAAGAAAAGCGGTGGTTGAATAGATCTTGCTTGCAAAACATTGAGAAACGATCACATTTAAAACAAAAGAAATAATCTTTCTTTATTTGATAGGAGATACAAAAAAGAAAATGTTGCTTTAGGCAATTTATGGGTGGGGGAGGAGTGGGTTACCAAATTTTGACTTTGATCTATAAATTCTAAAACTATTGGTGAAAGAATTGAATGAAGAAAAGAAGCATTGATTTTTATGCTAACAAAAATTGTGTATTATTCGGTGCATTTAAAGTCATACTTTAAAAAATTCTCAAATTAATTAATTAATCATGTTACTTCCTCAACATCCATGTTAAGTTATACAGAATAAATATAACAAAATTTTTGTTATATTAAATGTCACACCTATAACATATATGTCAAACTTGTGATCAATTTGTAATATATTATGATTTGTATTTGATAACCTTATATGCTATTAATGCAACTTGAATTCGTAAATTCTTTATTAATTTTTTTTTTTTTGGATGAATTGTTATGAATTATGATTGGTTATACTTATTGAAGTTGAGGGGTGTTGATTGTTGAGTTGGAAAAAATCTACTCATTTGGTAGAAATTTGGTTTGCTTGTAAAATATATAGGAGTGTTTTTATTTTTTTGGACGGTTGTTATGAATTATGATTGGTTAATTAATTTAAATGTAAATACTTTGTTGTGTCCTTTAGATTGGCTTGGTATGGAGGAGTCTAGAGATTTAGGAATGGGTCGTAATGTAGCCGTAGGTCAACTTCCTTCTACTGGTAGTACTGTTTGTCCAAAAAGACGTAAAGTTTCCAATTTACAACATATACAGAAGATAATGGGGAGGTGAGGGTAAAGTGTATGATTTGTGGTAAGTCTTATGCACATGGTAGTTCCAGTCATGGGACTAAGAATATAGGCGCCATATGGAAGGTTGTCCTAAACGTACCATTACTACTAGTGTAGATCAAATGATGATGGATTGTGACACTAAATTGGGAGGCGTTTGAAGATTTCTCAAGAAATTTATCGTGAGAAGATGGCAATAGGAATCATAAAACATAATTACCCATATTCAATAGTGGAGCATGAAGGAATTAGGGATGTCCACATGTATTTGAATCATGAAGTTAAGCATTATACTAGGAACAGCTAAGGCGGATTGCTTAAAGGATATATTACGGGGAGAAGGAAAGGAAATTAAGCTTGCTTTAGAGAGGGGTTTCGGGTAGAATATGCTTGACTTCGATATTTGGGAGTTCTTGTACTGCTGTGGGTATATTTCTTTAGCGCTCACCTATGTTGATGAAGCCCTGGGAGGGTTACGAGTAAGAATTCTGAATTTTAGCCATATTCCTCCTCCACACTCGGGGGCTCTTTTGTCAGACATAGTGTATGATTTCTTAAAAGATTGGGGGATTGAAAAGAAAGTATTCTCTCTTACATTAGACAATGCAAGTAACAATGATAAAATGGAAGACATTTTAAGGAGTCAACTTTAATACGCCAAAATGTTTTGTTATGTGATGGTTCTTTTTTTCATGTGCGATGTTGTGCACATATCTTGAATCTCATAGTCCAAGAAGGGTTAAAGGTGAGTAGCGTGGCTTTGCATAAAATTCGTGAAAGTGTGAAATATGTTAAAGGAAGTGAGGCTAAAAGAATGAAGTTTGGAGATCTTGTTAAACAAATTGGTGTAATAAGCTCAAAAGGATTGCGAATGGATGTTCCCACGAGATGGAATTCCACTTATTTAATGCTTGAAAGTGCGTTAATATACCGTCGTGTGTTTGTTCATTTGGCACTAATAGATCCCAATTATAAAAGTTGTCCTTCAAATGAAGAATGGGATAGGGGCGAGAGGATTTGCAAGTTCTTGCAACCATTTCATGAGATCACTACTCTTTTTTTGGGTTCCCAGTACCCCACAGCAAACTTGTATCTCAGAAATATGTGGAGAATTCAAGTGCGTTTATACAAAGAGATGGAAAATGAGGATGAAGTTCTTAGTACCATGGCAAGTCAAATGAAAGGAAAATTTGACAAATATTGGGATTCTTATCTTTGTTGTGTTAGCAATTACGACAGTCCGGACCCACGTTTCAAGTTTGAGTTTGTTGAGTTTTGTTACAAAAAAAGTTGATGGCCAGTGGTTGCAACAAGAAAGTTGGAGTTGGTGCAACAGGGAGTTGTATAGGCTTTTTCCCCCGGGGCTTTGCTTATGAGAGTCTAAGTGGCCATGAGGTTCCCACTGGAGATGATTGCGGACAAGCTAGTAATCCTAATATCATTGGAGATGATATTTGTATAAGTCAATACTCCCTAAATATTTTTATATTCTTGTGATTAATAAAGTTTTCTTTATTTTGTAATTTTACTTTATTAAATTTAAATATTTAAATGGTGCAAGAATTTGACTACTACAAGAGTGACTTTAGTGCTACTAAGTCGAATTGGATACTTATTTGGGAGAGGCAAGGTTTGATCGCATCAAATTTTGCAATTTGGATGTCCTGGACCATTGGAAGAAAAATAGTGATCGATACCCGATACTTTCGATGATGGCCCGTGATGTGATGAGTATACCAATACTTGTTATTTGTTGCTTGAATCTAGTTTCGTATTGGTAGCAAAGTGCTTCGATAAATATCGAAGTTTACTTTTACCCGAGAGAATGCGAGTCTTTGATATGCACCCCGGGACATGGATTTACGGATATGAAGTTAAAGGTAACATTTTAACTTATATTTCACATGTTTTAATATTTTTTGTTTGTTAATATATTACGATAGTTAACTTATATCTTGTTAATTGTAGAAGATGAAATTGATGATGTTCAGCTGGTTGTGCCATTAAGTCAAGGGCGGGGGAAGGAGATTGCATAATCAAGGGAGGCTTTGTTTGTTTAGTGTGTTTGTTACTTTGGTTAAACAATTATATATGTTTAATTATTTAGTGTTTACTATGTTATGTATGTTGAATGTTAAACAATTTTATATGTTTAGTGTTTACTAATTAGTAATTACTATGTATGTTTAGTGTTTATTAATTCTATTATCTATACGGTGGAGTTTGATATAAATATGAAAAATATTAATATTGAATTAATAATATTGGTGAAATCTAATCAAATTTAATTTAATCATCCATTTATTTAATATAATAAGTTAATAACTAATAAGTTTAATATGGAAAACAGTAAAAAATATGAAAAATGTAAAAAGCTGCTTCCATTTTCACGGGTGACCCGTGCCCGCACGGGCGAGTACGGATCATGAAAATGTCGACCTGTGAGAATTTTTCACCCGTTAACCCGTGACCCGTTGCTACCTGGACATACCTGCCCAACCAGCCCGTTTGCCAGGTCTACTTGGATGGATCCTTGCATCTCTTTCGGAAAAACTTGTTTCCACTGTTTATGGTTTGGAAACATCTAAGCAAAGTCTGGGCGCCTGCCTGACTCGTTTTTCTTCTCAATCACGTTCCCGCATATCCCATCTTAAGCGTCAACTTCAAACATTGACTCAAGGTAACAATTCTTGTTCAGAATATCTTGAAAATGCCAAAAGTCTTGCAGATCAATTGGTAGCAGCTGGTAAGCCTGTTGACGATCAAGACTTGATCTCCTTTCTTCTTGGTGGACTGCAATTATCCTACACACCCTTTATAACTTCTTTTAATTTTGCATCAGTGAATGACTTCACCTTCCCGAAGACTTTCAAGCGAATTCTTTGGGCTATGAAAATCTTTTGGATGTTCACCAGTCTGTTCCTGGCATGGATAGTACTCATTTTGCTTTTGCTGCAAACAAGTCTAAGGCATCTACTTATGTGAAAAAGAAAGGACCTCGATCCCTCCCACCAAAACGCAAAATACGGCTTCCTCTAATTATCGGCCCCTTTGTGGAGACTAGATCTACTCCTACACAGCTCCCCAATAATCGCCCGGTTTGTCAAATTTGTGGTAAATCTGGCCATACTACTATTGATTGTTTTCACCGTTTTGATTATTCATATCAGGGTCGGTTTCCTCCTCAAGATCTCGCAGGAATGGTGGCTGAGACTAATGCCACATTTGATCATCAAGTTTGGTACATGGGATGAGAGGCGCTAATGCCCATATTACATCAGGATGCAACTAATCTCACTCGTCAACCACCCTTTCGTGCATCGAAGCGTGCTGTCGGAAATGGTTCAAGTTTGCAAGTTCTAACTACTGGTTCTACCATTTTTTACTTCGGCCAATCCCATTTTCATCTAAATAAAATTCTCCATTGCCCTGGCGATTACCAATCTTATCTCTATCAATCAATTTTGTTTAGATAATAATTGTTACTTTATCTTAACTGCTAATGATTTTATCGTGAAGGAGAACCTGACAGGCAAAATACTACTTCAAAGTGTGGTTGAAAACGGCTTATATCCACTAGCTGGGTGCAAAACTTCTCATAAGAACCTCACATGTCTTTCAGCAACAATAGGGGTTCGAGCTCATGCAGACACTTGGCACTCACGACTAGGACATCCCTCTAGTGTGATTTTAGAACGTTTGTTTCATTTAAATAAACTCTCTGTCAAAGGTCCTTCAAATAAATTAGAGTTTTGCTCTGCTTGTCAACTTGGCAAAGCTAAGCAACTACCTTTCCCAGAGTCTAGTCGTAAGTCTTCTATTCCTCTTGCATTAATCCACTCTAATGTATGGGTTTCCCCTGTACGATCAACTGGTGGTTGTTCCTACTATGTCTTATTTATTGATGATTATTCGAGATATTCTTGGCTATATCCTTTGCATAGAAAATCTGATGTGTTTGCAACTTTTGTTAAATTTAAAACCATTGCAGAAAATTTTTTCTCCAAATCCATCAAGCAAATACAAACAGATAACGGTGGAGAGTTTACTTCCAACCAATTTAAAAATTTTCTAACTGCACAAGGAATATTTCATAGGTTGACTTGCCCACACATTTCTCAACAAAATGGAATTGCCGAGCGGAAACATAGACACATCCAAGAAATGGGACTAACACTTCTCGCTCAATCAAGTATGTCCCCCCAATATTGGGTTGATGCGTTCCTTACTTCAATGTTTTTAATAAACCGGTTGCCTACCCAAGTCTTAGGTAATATGACACCTTACTTTTTACTTCATAAAACTGAGCCAACTTATGAGTTCTTACGTGTTTTTGGATGCGCTTGCTATCCACTCCTTCGACCATATAACGACCATAAATTGGCATTCAGAAGTAAAAAGTGTCTCTTCCTACGCTATTCCAACTGTCAAAAAGGATAGAGGTGTCTTGACTTAGCCACTAAACGGGTATACATCTCACGAGATGTCATCTTTGATGAGAAATCTTTCCCAGCTAAGGAACTAGCCGAGTCCACCACATCTCGAAGAACAAATCCTCCTGCAGGTGACCCATTGATAATTCCTAGTTCAGTTTTATCTAGTAACTTATTATCTAACA
>CM047736.1:19048243-19077251 GCA_026225825.1 Pistacia integerrima
GACTTAGACCAAGGTTCGTTATTTTGATTGATTTCGATAATTTAATTTGAATTGTTTTCTAACTGAAATTGTTTTTGTTTTACTCAAACCCCACAACCTTGTTCACATAACATAAAATTCGGTTAGACACTCTCCGTGGGAACGATCCTTACTCACACTACTACATGTGTTTTTAGGTTTTAATTTTGGTTGCCTACGACAAAGACACCCTCCTTTCAAGCACTTTTCGATCGATGCATTCCTAGAGACAAGAACTTTGTCGTAGATGTCTTGGCAAGAATAGTCTCACCGTTAGACTCAGATGCGTCGAAAAGTATTAATGTTCTATACATAGAGATTCCTAGTATCAGCTAGCCCGAACAGGCCGTGGCTACAACAGAGTCAATTTCTTGGATGACTCTAATTATTCAGTATCTTCGAGATGGGACTTTGCCCAATGACAAGATTGAGGCAAAAATCCTGTGCACCAAAGCTGCTTGTTACACATTTATAGGAGATTAGTTGTACAAGCGAGGGTTTAGTGCCCATTTCCTCTGATGTGTAACGATGAGGAAGTAGACTATATCATGAGAGAGATACATAAAGAGATCTACGGTGGTCACACTACCACACGATCCCTCGCAAACAAAATTGTCCGCCAAGGGTACCATCGCCCCTACTTTCAAGAAGACACTTTCAACTTTGTAAAAAGTGTGACAAGTGCCAAAGCAACCGCAAACATACCGCGAGTTCCTTCCCACCATCCGATAACCATGACTACTGGCCATTCTCCATGTGGAGAATTGATCTTATTGGGTCCATGCCAGCCGAAAAGGGAGGAGTCAAGTATACTGTGGTCGTAGTGGATTACTTCACCAAATGGGTCGAGGCTAAACCATTGGCTAAGATCACCACCAAGAAACTCAAAGATTTCGTCTTAAAAAATATAGTGTCACACGAATTCCTCATACACTCATCTCTGATAATGGGAAGCAGTTCGACAATGAGGAATTCAAGCAGTTTTGCGATGAGTTGGGGATCCATAAAAAGTTTGCCTCAGTCACAAGACCATAAGCCAATGGTCGTCAAGTCACCAACAAGACCATTAAACACACTTTGAAGGCTAAGCTTGGCGCTGCCAAGGGTAATTGGGTCGGCGACCTCCTAGAAGTTCTATGGGCATATAGAACAACTCCGAGAACCTCTACTTTAGAAACGCCTTTCTCGCTAGCTTATGGTTGCGAGGCTATGATCCTAGTGAAAGTAGGGATTGGTTCACTTCGGAGAGACCTATTCATTGAAACAAACAATGAAGCACTTCGACGTGCAAGTCCTGACTTAGTAAGAACATCACGACAAGACTCCTGCTAAGGATAACATCCTACCAAAGCCACAACAGTAAAAAGGTTCTTCGACTCCAAGGTCGAGAAGAGACTTTCAAGTCGGCAACCTAGTTCTGAAAGAAATCCTTCTCAGTATAAGAAAACCAAGCACGAAGGTATTAGGACCAAGGACGTATCACCTCAAAGGACTCAACGGTTTCAAAGTACCGCGAGCTTGGAATGCTGAGCATTTTCGCCCTTATTACTAGTAATTCCGAACTCACTCGTAATTTTTCATTTCCTTGTAAACTTTGTAAATAAGATCGTCCTTAAGCAAATTTGTCTTGTATGATCTTGTTTGTTGCAATGTTTTTACAAGCTTTCTGTTCGCACATGTAACATTAGTCTTGTGAAATACCCAAAATTATAAGTGCTATCACAGATGGCTAAAAAATATTTCTTTTATTTATAATGTAACAGAGGCAAGTACAGAGAGAATTAGGAAATGCAAAAATAAAGCAAGGCTGTGCAGAGGCAGGAAGAAGCGATCACTAGCGTCTACCTCCAAGCCTTGCAGTGCGACTCCAGATCCCCCGCTGGTCGCTGACCACCCTCACCACCTGGGTCCTTTAGGATGTATTCCTCTGACTGATCGGCCTCTGGAGGAGGCTCTTGTCCCTCATTCTCCTCGATGTCATCATCAATGCCTGCCATGGAAGTAAAGATGTTTTAGTATTCGATCGGGAGGTCGGAAAGGTCCATCCCTGGGTTCCTTGGCCGCAAGCTATAGATGGCCTGAATCGCCCAGTCAGCGAGCTTTGCCACTTCATTTGATCAGTTAATGAAGCGACCCCCCTTTGGGAAAATTCGAGGTTCGCCTCCAGTGCTCTCTTCTACTTCTTAGTGTTTTCCCACAACCGAGCTCTTTCTTCCTCTGCCTTTATGACCCGTTCGAAGTTTGCTTGTAGCTCAAGCTCTTTCTTGCCACACTCTTTAGTGAGTCCTGCCACCGTCCCTTTGGAGCTCCTTTTTTTGATCTCTTTGCCTCTATTTTTGAACTCGCATTCTAGAACCCCTCTATCGCGAAGGGCAAAGTTCCTCTCTAACAGGTATTGGTTCGCCTGAATGTGATATGCCTTTGCCTCTGCATCCACAGCCGCTAGGTCATGCTTTAGCTTCGCATTTTCTTCCCTCAACTTGTAGAGCCCCCCAGCAGAGTCCAGGTTGGTCTTCTGTTGAGCCAAGTGTAGGGCGAGTAGAGACTGTGTGAGAAAGGAAAAAAAGGTTAAACTCCATTGTTCTGAAAAACATAAAGGGTATAAAAACCAACCAATATTGGGAAATCTTCAACGAGGACGAGTTGCCTTACTTGGTTCTGCAGCTAAAGTGTTGTAGTAATCAGGTCCGCAGGTCGAGAGGCCACGAACTCTTCAAAAGCCGCAACAAGTTGGCACTCCAATAGCATACACCACCGGGCCAGCAGTGTTCCTAAGTTGTCCCATAGAGTCCAACACAGTGTGTCTCCCGAAGGAATCCGGGCATCTCGCCAACCGCCTTGCCCGCCGCCTCCTTCCTTCGGGGACTGCGGCCTCCTCTTGTCCTTTGCGCGAGCACTTCGGGACTATAGAAATGTCAAGTGCGGGCCTCGGGGTCACCCTCGAGCGAGAGGACTGGTAAGGCTACGACCTTCCGGGTTGCACCTCTGAGCCCTTTGGCCGGACTCTGATTCCCAGCCCGCTGTTGCTTTCTCTTCTTAGTTTTTTGGCCTATGGTTTTCTGCTTAGGGGCGTGAGTAGCCGCGGGCTGGAAAGTTTCCCCTGGTCGCTTTGTGGGTGTTCGCGTACCCACCTGTGTCCCTCCGACAGGGGTATCACCAGAGATCGCCTCGGCTGGCTTAGTCAAGGCTACCCGGGGAAAAACAAACCCCTTGGTCCTTGTCATGGTCTTGGGACTCTAGGTGGCATGGTCATTGCATGAAAGCATCATTAGTGAAAAAGCTCCATGCATGCAAAAGAAAGAATTTTTAAAAGTACGCGGACACTTACGAACTAAGGGTTCCAGAGACGCTTCAGAATTGAAGAAATTGTATTTCCTCAGGTTGGTGGTAGTCACGAGTAGTCTCACGTCGTGACTTTAGTCGTGCAGACATGAATGCTACGATTTGGTTGAAATCACTCAGAGTTGTCAACCTGGTCGTCTTATTTCCTGCGAAGAGATGGAAAAGTTTGATAGAAAACAAAGACTGAAGGAAAAGAAAAAATTCGCAAAGTAAAAGAGCGGAAAACTTACTCGGTTCCTTAAACTGGCAGACGCCATCCTATTGAAAAAAGAAAATTTTGGTTTCATAGGCCCCAACATTACTGGGGTAACCAAATATGCCTCCTTTGATCATAGATCACTTCGAGAGGTAAAAAGAGTCTTTGTCCTTGCTCTTCTTCAGGTAATAAGAGCATGCAAACCTCCAGGCAATCCAATCAACCGAGGCCATTCTCATCACATGATGTACATAGCAACAACTATCATATACCCGCCAATGCCAATTGTAATGGTGCGACTCGCAGTGATCGAGGATCGACCTAATGAAGGGTGAAAAGATACAATAATGCTACATACAACGGGATTTTTGCACCAAAAATATTGTACCTGCCTACGTAAGACGCCCGATTTTTTTTAACAATTTTTTTTCTAGTGAACGTCATCCCATCAAATTTGGACATGCTTCACTCACATGGACGCTGTCTATATTACATGGACGGCGTCCCATATACAAGGGACCATAAATAAAATACAATAAAAAGTTTTTATAATTTTTTTTTTTAAAGTTTTTTCCATTACGAATGGACGCCCGTCCAAAAGTAATGGACGGGCATCCATTAAAAAAAAAAAAATTATAAAAACATGGATACTGCTTCTTCTTCTTCCTTTCGGAAATGTTTACCTTCTTCGCTTTTCTTCTTCTTCAAGCCAAGCCAAAACTGATCGCCTCTCCAGCCACTATTAATTTACTTTTCCAAATAACCATGATCCCTCTTTACACGCTACAAACTAAACCATAAAACCAATGCCAATAACTCAACTAAAGCAAACATCACACTGAGAAGTCTACACATTCACAAAAAACAATTAAAAAGAATATCCAGATAAATAATGGATTTCAAAACAAAAACTAACTATCAAAACAATTTACTTTTCCAGAAGGGACTTCTGTGGCGAGGAGCTTTTGACTTGGGCACTGGAACCCAAATCTAGAATTAACCTCCCATCCTCTACCCTCCGGACGATGAAGGCTATGAGAGAGGTTCAAAGCTTTGCTCACTGCTCAAGAGTTAAAATTTGCGTCACAATTCAGCGCCTTCACAAGAGATGTGTTCAAGACACCTTCAGTTCTACTCATAACATGGAGGACATGGGCCGCATGCTTCATCCAAGCTGCATGGCGCCGTTATTCCAAGAGAAAGAAAATGGAACATTTTCGAAAGGAAGAAGAAGAAGCAGTATCCATGTTTAGAATTTTTTTTTTTTTAAAGTATGGACGGGCGGCCCATTACTTAATGGACGCCCTCGTCCCAAATTATGGACGGCCGTCCCCAAATATTTATAAAAACTTTTATTGTATTTTATTTATGGACGAGGGTCCTTTAAATGGGGAAGTCCATCCCTTGTATATGGACGCCTGTCCATAATAGATGGACGGCCGTCCCAAATATTTATAAAAACTTTTTATTGTATTTTATTTATGGACGGGCGTCCTTTAAATGGGGGACGCCTGTTTTGTATATGGACGTCCGTCCATATGATATGGACGGGCGTCCATGTGAGTGAACGGCCGTCCAAATTTGATGGACGGCCGTTCACTAGAAAAAAATTGTTAAAAAAATCAGAGGCGTCTTACACGTAGGCCGGTACAATATTTCGGTGCAAAAATGCCGATGTCCGTAGCATTATTGGAAAAGATATCAACACCCCGCATTTGAAAATCGCCTCAGAGATTGCGGCCATTCCCTTTGGGGGATTTCGAGCTGTATAATGCCTGCATCGGGTAGACGCCCACGCCTAAGCGTATTAGTCCACCGCTTTTGTATCTCATCTCTGTGACCACTGATAGAATCTCTTGTACGAGACCCACTGGGGTGTCATGCGCCTGCGAGCTCGTCCCCTCGATTGTCCTGGTCGCTGAGACATCCATTGCTCCTAAGGTCTGAAAAAAGGGCGACACGCAGAGATAACTCAGTCTTCGTACAATATTTCGTACGACGACGAAGAAATCCTAATGTACATTCCTTAAACCCTAGAAAAAATCCTAAAAACCCTTAAGGACCACCCCCAAGGATTTGTGCCCTACATTCTTACTCTTTATGAAAGAAAAAACATTCTCCTCACAACTGCCCATAAACACGCACCACAAAGGTTTACCAAACAGCTCACACCCACCATTATCGTCAAGATAAGCTATCAACAAAACAGTAAAAGAAAAGTAAAGGAGAAATCCTCATTACCTCTTGGTTGCGGGGAATGGACTTTCTGTCGTAAACAAAAGGTACGCACCAACTGGAAAATGGAGAGGCTGGTTTCGTGAGAGCTTTGTTCTTTCTTTGAAAGTATGAGTTTTATGACAAGGCTTAAGGTGAGCCTGGGGTTTTATAGGGGGAGGAAGCGACGATTGATTTCCATAAGGTAAGCGACGCTTGGGCAGAATACGCTTCTCGCCATTGATTGTGACCACGTGTCATCAATCTGTGAGAAGAAGTAACCACCACGCTTCGAGAATGTCAATCGATGCTTCCCTCCATTGGAACAACCAAGCGACGACTTGATTATCTCCTCCACATTAAATGCGCCCTTATTCGCATTTAATGCTCTGAAAGGGAATGTCGTTTCAGCATGACTTTCATTTAATGTGCATGGCTGGCACTTATTGGGCATTAGACACGTCTTTCAGAATAAATATTATTTTATTAAACGAATTAGTCACCGTTAACGAATAATATCCGAAGAGGTCCTTCGGGGCGTAACACTCTTCGCGTATCAATTTCGAGACAATGCAATTTCTTGTCGTAAAAATATGCTAAGTATTCTAAGGTCGCGGACCGCGGATGAGATTTGAAACACATCGATACGACACTGAGTAAGGCCTGATCTAGGTTGTTAAATCAGTGGAAGAAGGTCACCTCAGGTCGCTTGTACTACCCTTAGAGACATGTGCTGCGACCTCCTTGCGCCTCGCTATTCACCTGCCGCTCTTTCGAGACAAGTCAAGTCGCAGCATAATTATGAAGTTCTCAAGGTTCAATCCTTAAACCTTAAAAACTGGGGGACTTCAGTTATGCCTGAAAAGTCAGGGTTGACGTGAACTCTTATCAGCAAGAGCCAATCAGGGTTCAGGAAGGTTTTGTGCCATCTAGGCGCTACCACATCGTGCTGTGATGGAAGGGGTTTGGTTCTTGTCAGTGCAGGAGGTGAGTGCCAGGCTTGTGAGTGGTTAGGGATTATCCACCTACCCGAGCCCTACGCAATTTGAGGATATTTCTCGTGTAGATAACCAATGGGATACAAAGAAAGATTTGGACGACACCTACCCACTTGCAACCTTGTAATCATTACCTTGAACTCTCCTACTATAAATAGAGGACACCACTCTCATTTACGGGATTGGATAATTTTAGTCTAAAATAGCTTACACATTCTCTTTCTCTTTTTATATTATCTCTGGATTATAACTCAACTCGCCGCGCGTGACCTGATTTTACCCATCTATTAATATAATAGCAGTGGACGTAGTATTCGCTTTTGAGCATCCGAACCACTTTAAATATCGCTTCTCATTCATTGTTTCATTTCATGTTTCCTTATCACGTGTGATTTCTAAATCCGCTTAGCACTTTGCACGTGTGAGTCGTTGGTGTCAAAATCAAGCATCAACAATGGTAGATTTGTGATGTTTACATTATTTTGTAATCATCCATTTACTCTAGTCTAAAGTATAGTTCCATGAACCAATTCAATAGTTATCAGTGATCCATAACACAATATTTAAGCTCCAGAACATATACAGTTGCACCATAATGCATGAGAAATTTATTCATAATTACATAAGTTTATAGCTGAAGTAGCAATCTCACAAATCAATATTTTTATATTCAATAACCAGACAAGAGGGAAAACATTCTCTTTAGAGTTGGGATCCACATTGAAAATCTAATCGATGAATTAAAATCTTGAACTTCCTTGTGCCTGCAGAATAGCAAAAGTTTCAGACAGAAAAGAAAAATCTTAATACATTGTTATTTTTATAACATTAACAGGCTCTTCTGGGGGCAATCACCTAGCGAAGATGCATTGTTATTCTGTAAATTATGCTAAATTTCAGATCTTGTTACCTCTTTTACTTTTGTTCATGTGCTTGTTCTCCTTCTCCTAGCACTGTTGTGCAGATCCAACCTAACCCTCCTGAAGACCCTCTCCGAGATTGCAGATGTGCCCTGGATATGCCTATAATACACTATCAACATCATGTCAATGTAATGTTTATAAATCCCAAACAAATTTCTTTAAATTTCTTATAAAGCTAATTCCAATCATCTCAATTAGGTTTCAGAACTACATAATTTTTTCGTTGTTTAAGTGGTTAACAAAATATAGGAAGGGATGGTAGTGTTATGTCCTCATATGGCTGTTAAGTACAGTTTTTTAATTAGCTTGATACACTGTCCATTCATCTAATGATCGAAAAAAATGTGAATACTGAAATAAATATGTTCAAAGCCAGAAAGTCATTTTACCATCGTTGTTGGCCAAAAGAGTTAAGACCAAGCTTGTCAGTTATTTCTGTGGTATTCATTGCATTTGGCAGATCTTGTTTGTTGGCAAATACTAGCAATACAGCATCACTTAATTCACCCTAAAACCAAGATGATAGTAAATTGTGTTACAGAAACTTTGGCAAAAGAATGTCTGATGTTTGATCCTTGTAATCATACTCAACAATCACTGAGCAGCCAAACATGTAGGAATACCTTTTGCAACGTCAGGTGTAATTCATTCCTTGCATCATCAACTCTTTCCCTGTCATTGCTATCTATGAAAAAAATAAGGCACGGAGTCTTGCGGAAATAGATGCTCCATAATGGGCGGGTCTGCATTTAAGGAAAATAACATTGCATGCATATGTAATTAAAACAAAATAGCATTTAACCTTAAAAAAAAAAAAAAAAAATCTATTATAATGATGTCACATGTAGCAAAAACATAATCAGATTTCACAGTACCCTGACAACAATAAATTTAAACTCTAACAAAACGTAAGCACTTCAAAGCAAAAATCCATAACAGAATTCCACATATTTTTCAGATATATAAATCCCAATGTTCATATCTATTAACTGGAGAAGATATGAAGCAAAATTATGAAACAAAAGACATAGGCACTTGAAAACATGTAGTATAGATCAAATAATTTTTTGACATCCTTCCGCCGTAACATTTTTGAGATATCCATACCTTGACTTGACCATCGTTACATTCTTGAGATACCCAAGCCCTGCTTTGACCACCGACATCCATAACAGAGAAGTTGATGTTCTTGTATTCCACCATCTCCACATTAAATCCTGCAGCCAATAGTTCTTTGCCAATCACTATCATACATATATAGCTGCTATATTATAGATAAAAAGACCACAAAACATCTGTTCAACCTGTTAGACGATCAGCATCTTCGGAATCTTTAGCAGAAAATCCAGGAGCATCTGCACCCAGTCTTCACGCTATCCACTCTGTTACTGATTCAAAATGATGCAGCTGTTGGCGTAACCTTCTCCTACAAATCTGTATATGATTGTTTCCTCATTTTGAATTAGATTGATCTCCTTATTATACGCATGACAGCTCCAATGTACAGATATAAATATAATGAAAAACCACGGCTTGAGTGTGTTAGCCAAGCCAAAGATATTTCATCCTTCTACTAAATTATTAAGTGTTTACATGGTATCAGCCTAACATCCTATAAGCTCACGCTTTTCAATAGATCCTTTCTCCAGCTTCCGCATCATTCAAATGGCCAACACCAACACCGACACCGACACTAACACCAACGACACCCCCGTCCCTGAACCTATCCTACCACCATCTACCACCACTATTTCTGTTAAACTAGCTGGATCCCATAATTATTTGGCATGGAAAATGCAGTTCCTTAATCTCCTCCGAGGTCACGACTTAGTTGGCTTTATTGATGGTACTGCAGCCTGTCCTCCAAAAAATATTGCCTCTGGTTCATTAAATCTTGCCTATGTTGTTTGGCAGAAGAAAGATGTTTGTCTCCTTGGAGAGAAAATTTAGCTGACCGGCCATCCTAAAGTTTGGATTTAAAAAAATGGCCTTGAAACTGTTTACCATTTTTTATTTATTTAGAGAAGCTGATGTGGTAACGCTTAGGAATCTATTAAATATGTAAAATGGGTTAAAATAAAAAGATTAAAGCATATAAGGACAAAATATAATTAATGAAAGTTTTTAAAATTTGAAATTTACAAAAAGAGCCCCGAATATTCAAATCGCTTAATCGAAACCAATTAAGGCAAAAATCGATATCTTCAATCCCTAAACGCATTCTATGCAATTTCCGACGATAACAATCCACATTCCAACAAATTTTCACACCCAAATTCAATCCTAAAGCTTCTTCCTTTCTTAAAACTATGGTTGACATTAACAATGAGGAGGAAAACCCAACACCTCTTCGAATCGTAGAGTCCGGCCGAGCAACGCTTCAATGGTCGCCTCCGTGAATCCTCCATCGCTGAAGGTGTTCCAAAGAAATGAGACGATGGCAGACAACAAGAGAGAGAATAGGAGCAAAACGGCTTCAAGAGGAAGAAGAGGCCGGGCAGTCCTTAGCCAAGAAGAGGAGTCCGCGAGAGTTCGAGGGGAGGAGGAGGAGGCCGCCAAAGAAGAGGAGGCCGAAGAAAAGGTATTTGTACTTGCCGAGACCTAAGATCGCTTAAGCGATCCTTTGTATCGCTTTGCCGATTGATGGCTTTTACTCTTGGTCGCTTAGGCTATTTTGGATTGCTTAAAAGTAAAAGCCGGCGAATCGCTACAATATAAAAGATCGCTTGCGATCTTAGATCCGGCAGATGTTGATTCTGCCCACAAGATCTCTTGGATCCGTAATCGCTGCGATCTCTTCCGAGGCGTAACCAAATCGCCTTGCATCTATAATCTCTTTGTATCGCTTAAGCAATTTCAGATCGCTTTAGAGATCTTGTATGAGGCAGAATCATTTGCCTATCGCTTAAGCGATTCTTCCGGAGCGTATTTTGTTTATATTTGATTTGGTTTAATTTTTTTTGCTGATATTTTGTTTATATTGATTGTGCAGATTTTCCGGAGCGTAAACTATAGAGAGTACGATTGAGGTTGTAAGTGATACGGTACCGTACTTCCCCGCGAGGGTGATAAAGTGAGGTCAAGTTGGGATGTTTTAACGAGAATAACGGGATTTTAGGGACAAGAGGAATGGTGAAAAGGAGATTCAAAGAGACTTGTTTCACCATTTTTTGGGATATGGACACAAAATGGAAAAAGACATTCTTTTTGGGGCCTGGAAGTGCATTATATGTTGTTGCACTCAATAAAAAGCAACAAAAAGCACGAAATGTGGTTCATGGTGGATGGAAAGCCAGTACGTTTCGGGATGATGGAATATGTGTGGATCGGCTTAAGATGTGGGGAATTGCCTGTGAGGTTGAGGAAAAAAGAATAACTGGATAAAGACGGAGCCAAAAAGGTTGGCTAACAAGGTTTTGGTGGGGAAGAAGTCTATTAAGGCACGTGAATTAGAGGACAAAGTTAAAAGATGGTGAGTTTAACGATTCGTAGACGCTCAAAGTGCTTGGTATTGTTCTTACATTCGATCCTAATGGCTAGTGACTCAACAAAAGCCATTGATATTGATTGGGTGAAGTTTGTAAGCAACTTGAACTTCTTTAATGCTTATCCGTGGGGATGGGTATCATTTGCGAAACCATGGAGTCCCCTCAAGCAAAAGACTCCGCGTTAAAGCACTCCCAATGGGCCGAGAAGAATAGGACGGCGACGTACAATTTGTTTAGCTTCCCATGGGCAATGCAGGTAAATATTAATAGTTTTTTGTTATATTTTTTTTAATATATGTGTTTGAATTATGATATGGACTGTTTTTTTTGGAGATCGCCCCCGCCATCATCTCGCCCAAATAAGGATACATATCTAGAACCAAGAGATCGAGTTGGAAGAGCAGCATCAGTCTTACCTTCATTGCATTTTTTTAGAAAAGGGCAAAATTAGCCTATTCTTGGAAACACGTTATACCCAAGATAAGGTGTATGGAGCTTTTTCGTAAAATTGTGACAGTTAGTAGGCTTGGATGTATGACGCCATCCCTATCTTGGCTAAGGTAGGGGGGAGGATTAGGGCTTCGATTGTGCAACAGACATTTCCTAGGATGTTACGGTGGCACAACCAGAAGTGTACCCATTCGGATTATGAGCAAACAGAGATTGAAATTCAATCAGCTCGGGTAAGATTAAATGATTAAGCTTGAATATGCACTTGCTTTAAAATGTCGATTAAATCTGATTGATTTTGTTTCTTATTGCAGGGGGTTGTCCGTCCTTTCCTCACCGCTACTGGGGTGAAGCACAACAACACTATGTCACATCTTTCCGAGCACTAGAGGATCAAAGGGATGAAGGGATAGACCGCCTGACGCGGGACCTACAAGGGGTCACACATGTGAGGGCAGTTGCAAGGCCACTGCTTGAGAATGTGGTTGACGCCGAGGAGGAGGATGAAGGCCGCAATCGGGTGGGAGGGAGGAGGGGAGGGGAGGGAGGAAGAGGTTCAGATGCCTCAAAGAAACCAGACAACAAGTACCGCTTGCCGAGGCATCTTGGGTGGGAGAGTGAGGTGGTTGACCTCATAAAGAGTTTGTTTGATAAGATGGAAGAGCAGTTGAAAAAGGTGGAGGAGAAAGTGGATAAGGTGGCAGAGAAAGTTGTTAGGGTGGAGGAGGAAGTTGGTAGGGTGCGAGGAAGGTTGGTGGAGTATCAAGGCGGTTAAAGTGCAACCTAAGGGTCAAAAGAGAGCCGAAAGAGTAGGTTTATGAAATCGCCTTACACCGTACTAACACGTGGAATTAAGAGGAAAACAAAGAAAAAAATTGAGGAGGAAGCCAAAATTGAGGGGGTTAAAGAGGTTTCTGGAGGAAGTGGGGCATGCGGATAATGGAGGCGGAGGTTGAGGCGGGAGGCAAAGGAAGCGAGGATGTACAAATGGAGGAAGGGGGAGGAAGCGGGCAAGCAAAAATGGAGTCCACTGTCGATTTGTATAGGCCAATAGAGGAGGAAAAGAAAAAACCCTTCTATGTCTATTACAATAAATCTGGAAGTGATGCCCTTCTAAAGTGTAAGACTGGGGATTATTCTCGGGATTAGTTTGAAAAAGATTTTGACGACGGGCACCGGCTTCACGACTCGGTGAGTTATTTTCGCTTAATTTTCCTTATTTTTGCTTATGTTTTCCATGAGGTATTGTATACTTATCATGTTGTTTTTATTTGATGCAACACATCGATGAGGTATTGGCACTGATGAGGCTACGACAAACCTAGCAATGGTGATTCATCAGATCCCGATTGTGCCATCACCGATGTGGCCTTTGGCCAAACACTGGTATTGACATATCGCAATTTATTGAAAAAGGCCATTGGTACATCTATAGCAAAAGGAGCTAAGCGAAAACGATCGAGCATTTAAGACTTGACTCATCCCTAATGATTTTAAGTTTGATGACAAGATGATGTAGTATGTAATGGGGACATGCCCAAATATGGCCACAGTTGGGCAAAGGTTAAAAGTGTCTACTGTATCATCCTGGTCAAGGAAATGCACTGGATAGCAGTCGTCGCACTCTTAAAGGAGAGGTTACTGAAGATCCTTGACTGCAACCCAATAATTTGTCGAGACAGGCAGTTGGAGGCCGAGCTGGAGGCACCTATCCGTGTTGTTCCCACGGCTGTTACGCGAGAGCGAGATGTTTGAGCACCTCGGTGATGAAGCATTGACGGGAAAGTGACCACTCAAGTGCGTTCCCGTCCCAACAAATGAGTTAAGGTAAATTTTCTATAAAACTAACTTACATAATATCATTGTTCTATGCTGATTCTAATGCTAATGTCATCTTCCTATTGTAAGTGGATTGTGGGGCATATGCCCTGAACTTTATTCAGTTCGACATGACCAACAGCCTGATGGACGAATTGAATGACGAAACAATGAGCATCTTTCGGGAGCGCTGTGTTGTTGAGTGCTTCCATGGGGAAATAGATCCGTTTTGAGTGACCACAACCCAATGAAAAGTTTGGAACTTGTACTTTTAATTTTGTAGTTTATGTGATGTTGATGTTGATGTTGATACTTGGGTTGTGGTGCTGATGGTGCAGGTGTCATGCTTATACACGCCTTTTACCGAAATAGACGGACTCTTGAACTTTTCAATCTTGCACTCCTATAACTTAGGTTCATGAAGAGAGAAAATTTTACTCCCCGGACATCCCAACTTTCCATTTAACAAATTGGCCCCTAAAAACATTTTGTTTTTTTGTGTTTTATTTAGAAAAGCTGATGTGGCTGCAGGTGTGTCGGATAATTTTGCAGGTTGCTAGCAAACAATGAGAGGGAACTCCTCAAACTGGCTTGGGTCAGCGAGTAGGTCGCCGACAAGGCATCTGCAATCAAGGCCTGGCCTGGCCAGAGGAGGCATCTCGCAATCAAGGCTACTGGCAAGCCATGGTACCATGAAATGATCTCAGACAGTGATTATACCTAATTTGAAAACTTCTCATAGTGGCGGCATCTGCAATCAAGGCTGCTGGCAAGGCATGATACCAAAGAATGATCTCAGATAGTGATTATACCGAATTCCAAAACTTGTCAAAGTGGCTTAGGATTTATTCATTTTTGGCACTATTATGAATGATTTTAAGTATAAACTTTCAATTACATTGATGTCTCTTATATTTTGATCTGTGATGGATTACATTGATATAAATGACTTCATTTTGCTGCTTATTCTTTTCATATTTGGGAGGAAAATGAGTTATAAATGACAGATTATTACATAATACAGGAAAAATGTAGGATTCTTTTTTTTTTTTCATGATCGCTTAAGCGATATATGAGCGACCACATATATCTCTTAAGCGATCAAGATTTTTTCTCAAATGATCGCTTAAGCGATCTACAATCGTTTAAGCGACCAAGAGTGAAAGCGAAGAATCGCATGAGATACCAGAGGATCGCTTAAGCGATCATAGATCTGGGAAGATTTTATTCTGCCTTGGAAGAGATCGCTTAAGAGATCCTAAATCGCTTAAGCTACCAAGAGTAAAAGAGAGGAATCACTTAAGCGATACAAGAGGATCGCTTAAGTGATCATAGATCTGGGTAGATTTTATTCTGCCTCGGATGAGATCGCTTAATCGATCTTAAATCTCTTAAGCGACCAAGAGTAAAAGCGAGGAATCGGTTAAGTGATACAAGAGAATCGCTTAAGCGATCATAGATCTGTGCAGATTTTATTCTGGCTCGAAAGAGATCACTTAAGCGATCATAGATCTAGACAGATTTTATTCTGCCTCTGAAGAGATCGCTTAAGAGATCCTAAATCGCTTAAGCGACCAAGAGTAAAAGCGAGGAAGATCGCTTAAGCGATCATAGATCTCAAGTGCATTTTATTATGGCTTGAAGAGATCGCTTGCGATCATAAATCGCTTAAGCGACCAAGAGTGCCCGCCGGAATCGCTTGCCGATACAAGAGGATCGCTTAGCGATCATAGATCCGGGGCATATTTTATTCGGCTTAAGAGATCCTAAATCGCTTAAGCGACCAAGAGTCAAAGCAAGGAATCACTTAAGCGATCATAGATCTGGGCAGATTTTATTCTAGCTCGGAAGAGATCGCTTAAGAGATCCTAAATCGCTTAAGTGACCAAGAGTAAAAGCTAGTAATCGCTTAAGCGATACCATAGGATAGCTTAAGCGATCATCTATCTGAGCAGATTTTATTCTTCCTTGGAAGAGATCGCTCAACCGACCAAGTGTGACTAACTAAACACGTAAAATGGGTTAAAATGAAAGGATTAAAATATATTTGGGTCGAATAAACAAATTTTTTTTTAAAATTTGAAATTTCTCAAAACAAGCCCCACTTACTGTTCACCTCGCTTAATCGAAATTCATTAGGGCAAAAATCGATTTCTTGAATCAAAGGGAGACAGGCGATTTTCGATCCAACCCTGCAAATTTCCACACCATATTCAACATGACCAACACCTCGATGGATGGGTTGAATGACGAAACAATGAGAGACCTGCCATGGGAGGGCCGGGCCTGGCCTTGACCTCGCCTTCCATGGCAGATGGATCCGTTTTCAAAGTGAGCGTAACCCAATAAAAAGGTATGAAAGTTGGACTTTGAATTTTGTAGTTTATGTGATGTTGATGTTCATACTTGGGTTGTGGTGCTGATGCTGCAGGTGTCATGCTTACATGGAGCTTTACCTAAAGACACGATTTGTGATGAATTTCTTACCTACACACACTGTAACTTATTTACGTGTTTTTTTTTATTTACAAAAGTTGACGTGTCTGCAGGTTCCTGGCAAACAATGAGAGGAAACTTCTCAAACAAAGGCTGGTTGGCAAGAGGAGAGGAGGTATCTGCAATAAAGGCAATAAAGGCTGCTGGGAAGGCATGATACAAAACAATGATCTTAGAGAGGTTGCTGGCAATGTATAGGAAATTTTTGTAAAGAATTGGGTCTGACATTTGGGAGATAATTTTTTTTGTCCATATAAGATATCTCATTAGCAGGTTGAATTTACTATGTATGATGTGATCATTTGCTTCCCAAGCCGGATAATGGTTTTTTAGCGTTTTGTTTCATTTTGTGTATCACTACAACGTGTGATATCTCATTAGCAGGTTGAATTTACTATGTATGATTATTTCCCAAATGACTACGACTTTTCCAGATATGATCGCTTAAGCGATCTAAAATCGCTTAAGCGACAGAGACTAGTTTAGGGAAGCATCGCTTGAATCCGAGTATGCGTTAGATCGCTTAAGCGATTACCCATCTGAGCAGATGTTCATTCTGCCTTGATAAAGATTGCTTAAGCGATCATATATTGCTTAGGAAGCATCGCTTAAGCGATACATAAGATCGCTTAAGTGATCATAGATCTAGGCAGATACATTCTGCCTTGGCCAAGATCGCCTCAGCGATCCAAAATCGCTTAAGCGACAGAGACTCGTTTAGGAATCATCGCTTAAGCGATACATAAGATCACTTAAGCGATCATAGATCTGGGCAAATACATTCTGCCTTGGCCAAGATCGCTTAAGTGATTTAAGATCGCTTAAGCGATCAAGAGTGTTTTACGAAAATCGCATAAGCGATACAAATGGATAGCTTAAGCACTCCAGAGGAAAAAGCAATGAATCGCTTAAGCGATACATGAGATCGCTTGCGAACATAGATCTTGGCCAATCATTCTCGCTTGGCCACGATCGCTTGCGATCAAGAGTGTTTTACTTTAAAATTGCTTAAGCGATACAAGTGGATGGCTTAAGCGATTTTCGATCTAGGCATCTGCCGCGAGCTAGATCTCTTAAGCCGATTACCGATCGCTTAAGAGAGCATGAGTAAAAGCAACGAATCGCTTAAGTGTTCCTATGTATTCGGATATTATTTATTGTATTTCAGAGCATCGGTTTAGCGATTAACACTATGCTAAACATATAGGGTTTACGATTCGTCTCTGTGGACTATGACCGTTATTATATTTATATTAAACATATAGTTCTTTTAACGTCAATATGAAACATATAAAGTGTAGAATGTATACCTCTATGCTAAACATATAGGGTTTACGATTCGTCTTTGTGGACTATGACCATTATTATATTTATATTAAACATATAGTTCTTTTACGTCAATATGAAACATATAAAGTGTAGAATGTATACCTCTATGCTAAACATATAGGGTTTACGATTCGTCTTTGTGGACTATGACCGTTATTATATTTATATCAAACATATAGTTCTTTTACGCAGATGAAATATATAAAGTGTAGAATGTATACCTCATGCTAAACATATAGGGTTTACGGATTCTGCCTTTTGTGGACTATGACCGTTATTATATTTATATTAAACATATAGTTCTTTTACGCGCATGAAACATATAAAGTGTAGAATGTATACCTCTATGCTAAACATATAGTGGTTTACGATTCTGCCTTTTGTTGACTATGACCGTTATTATATTTATATTAAACATAACGTTCTTTTTACGCGCAGAATCATATAAAGTGTAGAATGTATATGTCTATGCTAAACATATAGGTTTATGATTCGCCTTTGCTTGTAACATAAAGAAAGGGTGCGTTGGTTGAATATTCATATAAATATTATAAATCCTATTCCCATAATATTTCTTTGTTTAATTATTTAGTAAATATAAGTATTTTTTTAATAAATTTTAGACCCATTAACTGAATTAATTTCGTTAATACCGCCTGAAAAAGTTTCAAAAGTAACAAAAACACCCCCACTGACCAAACTTCCCAGATTTTGGCACCACCGACGGCTACAAACGACCAAAATGGCCAGTAATTCACAGATGTGACATTTTTCGGCCAGATCCACTATGGATTTGGCCGAAAAAGGCCACATCGGGCCGTCATCGACTTTCAAATGAAATGGCTGACGTTGACGGTCAATGACGGCAAATCTTGGGCATCGTTGACCAAAAACGACGGCCATATCTTTGGCCGTCTGCTGTCACATTTTTCGGGTCCTGGCCGACGGGCAAGAGTCCTGGGGCCTTTTCTGCCACATCCGTGGTCGATGTGGCCGGAAAAGGCCATATCGATGCCCTATCAGCTTGATCTGGCCGCAATGCGTCGTAATGCCCTTTCCTTGTAGGTTTTCGATGGTGGTGGCCAGGATCTAGGAAGTTGGGTAGGTGGGGGTGTATTTGTCAAATTTTTTAAATCTTCGTTGGTCGATTAAGCGATCGTAATAAAAGGAACTTCGTTTACACAAGGTCGCTTAAGCTATTCTTTACTTTTTTAGTTGGTCGATTAAGCGATCGTGGATCGCTTAAGCGATCATGTGATTGGCAGAATCAAATTTGCCCAGGTGCATGATCGCTTAAGCGATTCTTCTTTTGTCTTGGTCGATTAGGCGATTGTAAATCGCTTAAGCGATCGCGCACCTGGGCAAAATCAAATCTTCCATGCACTCATCGCTGTCCGATTCTTGTCTTTTTGTCTTGGTCGACCATGTAACGTGATCGCTGGAGCCCGGATCGTACTGCGTAAGTGCATCTCTATCAGCCATGCACATCGCTTAAGCAATCCTAGATATCGCTTAAGCAATTCTTGTCTTTTTGTCTTGGTCGATTAAGCGATCGTGGATTACTTAAGCGATCGTACACGTGGGCAGAATCATCTTCCTAGGTGGACGATTGCTTAAGCGATCCGTGATATCGCTTAAGCGATCCTGTTTGAAAAACCCTTAGTCGCTTAAGCGATATACTTAGTTGGTTAAGCGATCATTGGCGATATATACTTTTCCCTCAATCCCTGAATTTTGACAAACTAAAATTACAAACACGTATTAATTCCATACTTTCTCCTCAATTTGACAACCTAATTCCAAACTAAAATCAACAACAAATATTTAGGCCATGTAACAAGAAATATAAATTTATAACATCAATAATTGAAAACAATAACTCATCAACGGTTGGCCTTGGCAACTCCCTGAATTTCATCCTTCTTCAAACCTAATTTTCTGGATGTGCATGTGATTGCTTTTGGCAATCGCTTCTTCAGGCCAAAGTTGCTTGCAAATTGAGCACTTATTCATCTTCCGCAGAACCTCAAAGGCTGATGGAATACGCTTAACTCTTTTTCTCCCCTTTGTTGTCTTCTTGAATGGCGGGTGGATGATAATGTTAGCCACCTCTGGCGGCACTACCCACTCATTTTCTGGAGGCATCGGATATATCATTTCTGAATAAGCTAGCATGTAGTGATCTGTCATATAGAGATGGGAGCAAAGTTCCATGTAAATTCTTGAACCAAAATCCAGCTCGTTGGTGTTTCAAAGGTCGCTAGTGCATGAGGACAAGGTAAACGTTGAATGTCAAACACTTTACAAACTGCAAGTTTTTCTAACAAGGTTAACTAGAGCATCCGCACTATAGCCGCAAGCATGTGAACTCTTGAGCATTAAGAGGATAGGCAAACAAGGCATTTGGACGCTTCCATACATTCTCGCAATAATTTTTCAGCGACGGAACAAGGGTTGTAGTAAAATTATCCGACTCCGTACGATGCTCATGGAACCACCGCGACAGTTGTCCTTTGGATTGCATCAAAAAGTGCAACTATTGGAAACTCTCTTCTATTAACAACTTCGAATTTATGGACTTGGCTATGTTCGTGGTCATGACATCAAACCTTCTTCCAGGAAAGTAAGCTCTACTCCATTGCTCGAAACCAACATCATGCTCAAGATACTTAGCAACTCTATCATCCTTGATTCGAAATTTGCTGGAACTACTCCTCAAACGCATCAACCCAATAAGCTTTTGCTGCCATGTAGTATGTCTGAAGGAGGCCAACACACTTAAACTTTTGTTTTATGTTCTCACCAAGGTGCCTCATACGTAATCCGTGATGTGCTTGACAAGAAATAAGTGGGCAATCCACTTCTTTATAGAGTTGTGCCTATCGGATATTATGCACAACTCGTCCGTGTCAGGCACTATCATACGTAACTGCTAAAAAACCATGTCCACAACTCGTCATTCTTAGAGTCAACCACACACCATGCAACAGGATATGTGTGATTCTCGTTGTCCTGTGTAGTGGCCACCAACAATGTACCTTCATACTTTCCCGTCAGAAAGCAACCATCAATAGCTAACACCTTTCTCATGTTTACAAAACCCCTTATAGCAAAACCGTAAGCAACAAAAAAATATTTAAACATCATATTCCTGTCCCACTTCAAAGCCGTCTTGCTACCTTGGTTTGTCAACTCAAGCATATAATGGTACGCTTCTAATACTGTGTACCCGTAGTTCCCGGCGTGCCCCTAACAAAAATCTTGTGCATGTTGTCTCCCTTTCCAAAGATTTCCAAGAACTAACAAAGACATCCCAACTCTCAGGCGCACTGGCCTTCCGAATGTCTTTAGAGATGGACTTTTCCCTTCAACGAACCGACTTTTGACAAATTGTCCAATAACATCAGCGGACGCTTGTCGATGCTCACCTGAAATATGTCCCAAACCACAAGTGTGCTCACGGGTATATGTGTTAAGCATAAATTTTTCCGACTCCGCCAACCTTCTACAATAAATCCGCCACTTGCACTTTCGGTCACGACATGCAACCGTCACAGCTAATGAATTTGACTTTTTGGTGATGAACTCAAAATTACCTCTCACGGCAACAAGTTTTAGCTTCCTCACCACTTCCTATTTGTTGTCAAATAAATACCCTATGTGCAACTCCGATCCATCCGTAAAAACATGAGTTGATTCACTATTACCTCCTATTGCCCTCTCTGAACCTGCATAAACGACCATGGTGTTCTCTTCCTCACAATCTATGCCTTCTACATAATTTGTATTTAAAGGAATCTCTACATCTGTGGGAACATCTACGGGGTCCTCCTCCTCAATATTTTCATTCTGCCCCCTATCACCAACCTCTTCCACAGTGTCCTCCTCACCACCCAATTGACCGTCTACTCTTGATTTTTCAACTAACAAATCATTGGCCTCATAGTTCAAATTAAAACCAAGCAAATCTCCGCCTACTTCCTCGTTATCCCCTTCCTTTGAACCAACTTCGAACGGTTTTTCTACAAGAGAAACCCTTAAAATCGGTCTCGAACCATTATCGGCCACATCAATCATATATAACTTCACACTTTCATCTGACTTTAATATAACAGGAGGTACCTTATAATTTTCAGGAACTCTGCTTAAAAGATACTTCACAACTATATCACTACGCGAGCAACTCAAATTACCTCTTCTAATTATTTCATCAATCAATTCATCAAAACTAACCTCTGTGCTCACAGCAATTGGTATAGCTTCTTTGCTCTTCCCAATCCACTGCCAACTACCTGTAATGCAAGAAAAAAAAGAAAATTCTTAAATGCTGTACTAAGGGTTCAAATATTTTAAAAAGAATCTGCACAATGCTTATATGGTCTGTCAGACGCTTAAGTGATCATGGTTATTTATACTGGATCGCTTAAGCGATCATTCGCTTAAGCGATCCAGTATAAATAACCATGATCGCTTAAGCGATCTTATGCCATTTACTGATCGCTTAAGCGATCTGCTCCTATACACCTGATTTTCTTTTTACCGTATCGCTTGCCGATCTATTTGTCAGATACCTGATCGCTTAAGCGATCTATTTACTGCATTACCAGACCTACCAGATCACTTAAGCGATATACCACATCGCTTAAGCAATATACTAGATCGTTTAAGCGATCCATCATATCCAGAACACATTTTCAGTCATCTCCACCTACAATCGATTCCATCATACCCAGAACACATACCCAGAACAAATTTTCAACAAATTTCACTCCTTTCAACTTGCATTACATCAAACACAACCTAACAACCTAAACAACTAAAATCAAAATCATAACCAAACCCCATCCATTATTAAATCTTTGTAAATCTAAATATAAAATGTAAAAAGGACATACACATACTTAGAGAAAATGTCAGGAGGAGGAGGAGGGGGATCTTTGGCGGAGAAGATGTTAATGGTGGAGGAAGAATAAAGTGTTAATGGCAGAGGAACAAGAAGATATAGAGGAATGAGGAAGAAGAAGATGTAGAGGAAAGAGGAAGCCAAGCATGAGAGAAGGAAGAAGTAAGATGTAGAGAAGTTGTTAAGAAGAAGAGAGAAGAGACTGCAGTGTAGAATGGCGGAAGGTGTTTGGGTTTGTTTGCAACAATTTTGGGTTTGTGGGAATATAGTATAATTTTGAAAAGATTACATAATACTTCATTAATCCTAATTAAGCACCAATTACCCTTAATCAATAATATGGCTATTTAGTTAACACTTTAAAACTTGATAGCCTTTTAATTAAATGCAAACTTGAGATGTCCTTTGAGTAAACTGCCCCTCCTCGATGTAGACTGCAAACGGGCGGTGTACTCAAGGGTCAACTGCCAGAACTCCAATAGGCGGGTACAGGTAACACATATTTTGACCCGTGAAAATCTGACCCGTACCCGCCCGCCCGTGACTTTTGCTGATGGACCGGGTACTACCCATAGACTCGTAAATTTGAAATTTAAAAAAATAAAAATAAAACTTATCACTCGTCAGTCCTCTCACAGTCTCACTCTCAAGTCTCAACTCAAACCCTAATCTAAACCAAAACAAAGAAAACTTATCGCTGAAAAAACAAAAAACGCAGCAGCCCATTCTCTTCTCTCACAGCCACAAAGAAATCCACTCGCTCCAAATCCTCTCACAAAGCCTCCACTCTCCCTCATTCTTTGACTTCTCTAACGGCAGCAGCAGGCGCTAGCATGTCACGACAGCAGTAGCAGGTCACGGTAGTAGCAAATCTCCTCACTGGCAAAGCCGCAAAGAAGCAGGCGGGCAATAAAGTGCCGTGTGGTCTCTTAATTCAAACCAATCTTTAGATTAAATTGGAGTCACGATCAATTGTGGCTTGTGGGCATGTATGTGGTCATAGCATTAGATCTCACCTGGATTTGCAATTAATAATGAAGCTTCCATGAAATGACATGCACTGAAAGATCTTGTAAAGACGAATTGAAAGTTTGAAACTGAAAGAAGAAAAGACAAATCTTGCGTGACAAAAACTCGCCTCCAGGGTCAGAGCTTTTTACTGATTTTTTTTCTATTTTGAAGAAGACGACTAGACGACTAAGACGAGTACCAAGACCAACTGTTTAATAGTTGCTATCTGTAACCAAACGCAGCTTTTTGGCAAGACAGACACTAAAATGCTGCGTTTGACTTACTTAGATACAATTACAAGCACACCTCCTTTGTTTACAACCTTGCAGATTACTCCTACATCCTATCTAATATGCACCAATAATTCAACATATATTTAATGATTTGGTTGAAAAGAAAAGCAGGTGACTGAATAGATCTTGCTTGCAAAACATTGAGAAGCAGTCACATTTAAAACAAAAAGAAATAATCTTTCTTTATTTGATAGGAGATACAAAAAGAAAATGTTGCTTTAGGCAATTTATGGGTGGGGACCGTGGGTTACCAAATTTTGACTTTGATCTATAAATTCTAAAACTATTGGTGAAAGAATTGAATGAAGAAAAGAAGCATTGATTTTTATGCTAACAAAAATTGTGTATTATTCGGTGCATTTAAAGTCATACTTTAAAAAATTCTCAAATTAATTAATTAATCATGTTACTTCCTCAACATCCATGTTAAGTTATACAGAATAAATATAACAAAATTTTTGTTATATTAAATGTCACACCTATAACATATAAGTCAAACTTGTGATCAATTTGTAATATATTATGATTTGTATTTGATAACCTTATATGCTATTAATGCAACTTGAATTCGTAAATTCTTTATTAATTTTTTTTTTTGGATGAATTGTTATGAATTATGATTGGTTATACTTATTGAAGTTGAGGGGTGTTGATTGTTGAGTTGGAAAAATCTACTCATTTGGTAGGGCTGGTTTGCTTGTAAAATATATAGGAGTGTTTTTATTTTTTTTGGACGAATTGTTATGAATTATGATTGGTTAATTAATTTAAATGTAAATACTTTGTTGTGTCCTTTAGATTGGCTTGGTATGGAGGAGTCTAGAGATTTAGGAATGGGTCGTAATGTAGCCGTAGGTCAACTTCCTTCTACTGGTAGTACTGTTTGTCCAAAAAGACGTAAAGTTTCCAATTTACAACATATACAGAAGATAATGGGGAGGTGAGGGTAAAGTGTATGATTTGTGGTAAGTCTTATGCACATGGTAGTTCCAGTCATGGGACTAAGAATATGAGGCGCCATATGGAAGGTTGTCCTAAACGTACCATTACTACTAGTGTAGATCAAATGATGATGGATTGTGACACTAAATTGAGACGTTTGAAGATTTCTCAAGAAATTTATCGTGAGAAGATGGCAATAGGAATCATAAAACATAATTACCCATATTCAATAGTGGAGCATGAAGGAATTAGGGATGTCCACATGTATTTGAATCATGAAGTTAAGCATTATACTAGGAACACCGCTAAGGCGGATTGCTTAAAGATATATTACAGGGAGAAGGAAAGGATTAAGCTTGCTTTAGAGAGGGTTTCGGGTAGAATATGCTTGACTTCTGATATTTGGAGTTCTTGTACTACTGATGGGTATATTTCTTTAACTGCTCACTATGTTGATGAGAACTGGGAGTTACAGAGTAGAATTCTGAATTTTAGCCATATTCCTCCTCCACACTCTGGGGCTCTTTGTCGATATAGTGTATGATTTCTTAAAAGATTCGGGGGATTGAAAAGAAAGTATTCTCTCTTACATTAGACAATGCAAGTAACAATGATAAAATGGAAAGACATTTTAAGGAGTCAACTTTGTCTGCAAAATGTTTTGTTATGTGATGGTTCTTTTTTTCATGTGCGATGTTGTGCACATATCTTGAATCTCATAGTCCAAGAAGGGTTAAAGGTGAGTAGCGTGGCTTTGCATAAAATTCGTGAAAGTGTGAAATATGTTAAAGGAAGTGAGGCTAAAAGAATGAAGTTTGGAGATCTTGTTAAACAAATTGGTGTAATAAGCTCAAAAGGATTGCGAATGGATGTTCCCACGAGATGGAATTCCACTTATTTAATGCTTGAAAGTGCGTTAATATACCGTCGTGTGTTTGTTCATTTGGCACTAATAGATCCCAATTATAAAAGTTGTCCTTCAAATGAAGAATGGGATAGGGGCGAGAGGATTTGCAAGTTCTTGCAACCATTTCATGAGATCACTACTCTTTTTTTGGGTTCCCAAGATTCCCACAAAGAAACTTGTATCTCAGAAATATGTGGAGAATTCAAGTGCGTTTATACAAAGAGATGGAAAATGAGGATGAAGTTCTTAGTACCATGGCAAGTCAAATGAAAGGAAAATTTGACAAATATTGGGATTCTTATACGTGTGTTAGCAATTGCAGCAATTCGACCCACGCTTTCAAGTTTGAGTTTGTTGAGTTTTGTTACAAAAAAGTTGATGGCCCAAGAGTTGCAACAAGAAAGTTGGAGTTGCAACAGAGTTGTATAGGCTTTTTGTCGCTTATGAGAGTCTAAGTGGCCATGAGGTTCCCACTGGAGATGATTGCGGACAAGCTAGTAATCCTAATATCATTGGAGATGATATTTGTATAAGTCAATACTCCCTAAATATTTTTATATTCTTGTGATTAATAAAGTTTTCTTTATTTTGTAATTTTGCTTTATTAAATTTAAATATTTAAATGGTGCAAGAATTTGACTACTACAAGAGTGACTTTAGTGCTACTAAGAAGTCCGAATTGGATACTTATTTGGGAGAGGCAAGGTTTGATCGCATCAAATTTTGCAATTTGGATGTCCTGGACCATTGGAAGAAAAATAGTGATCGATACCCGATACTTTCGATGATGGCCCGTAATGTGATGAGTATACCAATAACGACTGTTGCTTCGAATCTAGTTTCAGTATTGGTAGCAAAGTGCTCAGTAAATATCGAAGTTTACTTTTACCAGAGAATGCAGAGTCTTTGATATGCACCAGGACATGGATTTCTGGATATGAAGTTAAAGGTAACATTTTAACTTATATTTCACATGTTTTAATATTTTTGTTTGTTAATATATTACGATAGTTAACTTATATCTTGTTAATTGTAGAAGATGAAATTGATGATGTTCAAATTGGTTCAGGCCATTAAGTCAAGGGGCGGGGGAAGGAGATTGCATAATCAAGGGAGGCTTTGTTTGTTTAGTGTGTTTGTTACTTTGGTTAAACAATTATATATGTTTAATTATTTAGTGTTTACTATGTTATGTATGTTGAATGTTAAACAATTTTATATGTTTAGTGTTTACTAATTAGTAATTACTATGTATGTTTAGTGTTTAT
This sequence comes from Pistacia integerrima, assembly GCA_026225825.1. NCBI lineage: Eukaryota > Viridiplantae > Streptophyta > Magnoliopsida > Sapindales > Anacardiaceae > Pistacia > Pistacia integerrima. The sequence goes on from CM047736.1 coordinate 19,074,840, forward strand.
TAATTCTATTATCTATACGGTGGAGTTTGATATAAATATGAAAAATATTAATATTGAATTAATAATATTGGTGAAATCTAATCAAATTTAATTTAATCATCCATTTATTTAATATAATAAGTTAATAACTAATAAGTTTAATATGGAAAATAAGAAAAATATGAAAATGTAAAAGTCGCCATTTTCACGGTGACCTGTCTCACGCAAGCGGGTACGATCATGAAAATGTCGACTGCGAGAATTTTTTCACCCGTAACCCGTGACCCGTTGCTACCTGGACATACCTGCCCAACCAGCCCGTTTGCCAGGTCTACTTGGATGGATCCTTGCATCTCTTTCGGAAAAACTTGTTTCCACTGTTTATGGTTTGGAAACATCTAAGCAAGTCTGGACTGCCCTGCAGACTCGTTTTTCTTCTCAATCACGTTCCCGCATATCCCATCTTAAGCGTCAACTTCAAACATTGACTCAAGGTAACAATTCTTGTTCCGAATATCTTGAAAATGCCAAAAGTCTTGCAGATCAATTGGTAGCAGCTGGTAAGCCTGTTGACGATCAAGACTTGATCTCCTTTCTTCTTGGTGGACTGCAATTATCCTACACACCCTTTATAACTTCTTTTAATTTTGCATCCCGTGAAACTGACTTCACCTTCGAAGACTTTCAAGCCGAATTGCTGGGCTATGAAAATCTTTTGGATGTTCACCAGTCTGTTCCTGGCATGGATAGTACTCATTTTGCTTTTGCTGCAAACAAGTCTAAGGCATCTACTTATGTGAAAAAGAAAGGACCTCCAATCCCTCCCACCAAAACGCAAAATGCAGCTTCCTCTAATTATCGGCCCCACCAGCAGACTAGATCTACTCCTACACAGCTCCCCAATAATCGCCCGGTTTGTCAAATTTGTGGTAAACCTGGCCATACTACTATTGATTGTTTTCACCGTTTTGATTATTCATATCAGGGTCGGTTTCCTCCTCAAGATCTCGCAGGAATGGTGGCTGAGACTAATGCCACATTTGATCATCAAGTTTGGTACATGGACAGCGGCGCTATTGCCCATATTACATCAGATGCAACTAATCTCACTCATCAAAGAACCCTTTTCGTGGCATCAAACTCAGAATCGTCGGAAATGGTTCAAGTTTGCAAGTTCTAACTACTGGTTCTACCATTTTTTACTTCGGCCAATCCCATTTTCATCTAAATAAAATTCTCCATTGCCCACAAGCAGTTACCAATCTTATCTCTATCAATCAATTTTGTTTAGATAATAATTGTTACTTTATCTTAACTGCTAATGATTTTATCGTGAAGGAGAACCTGACAGGCAAAATACTACTTCAAAGTGTGGTTGAAAACGGCTTATATCCACTAGCTGGGTGCAAAACTTCTCATAAGAACCTCACATGTCTTTCAGCAACAATAGGGGTTCGAGCTCATGCAGACACTTGGCACTCACGACTAGGACATCCCTCTAGTGTGATTTTAGAACGTTTGTTTCATTTAAATAAACTCTCAGTCAAAGGTCCTTCAAATAAATTAGAGTTTTGCTCTGCTTGTCAACTTGGCAAAGCTAAGCAACTACCTTTCCCAGAGTCTAGTCGTAAGTCTTCTATTTCTCTTGCATTAATCCACTCTAATGTATGGGTTTCCCCTGTACGATCAACTGGTGGTTGTTCCTACTATGTCTTATTTATTGATGATTATTCGAGATATTCTTGGCTATATCCTTTGCATAGAAAATCTGATGTGTTTGCAACTTTTGTTAAATTTAAAACCATTGCAGAAAATTTTTTTCTCCAAATCCATCAAGCAAATACAAACGTATAACGTGGAGAGTTTACTTCCAACCAATTTAAAAATTTTCTAACTGCACAAGGAATATTTCATAGGTTGACTTGCCCACACATTTCTCAACAAAATGGAATTGCCGAGCGGAAACATAGACACATCCAAGAAATGGGACTAACACTTCTCGCTCAATCAAGTATGTCCCCCCAATATTGGGTTGATGCTCCTTACTTCAATGTTTTTAATAAACCGGTTGCCTACCCAAGTCTTAGGTAATATGACACCTTACTTTTTACTTCATAAAACTGAGCCAACTTATGAGTTCTTACGTGTTTTTGGATGCGCTTGCTATCCACTCCTTCGACCATATAACGACCATAAATTGGCATTCCGAAGTAAAAAGTGTCTCTTCCTACGCTATTCCAACCACAAAAAGGATGAGGTGTCTTGACTTAGCCACTAAACGGGTATACATCTCACGAGATGTCATCTTTGATGAGAAATCTTTCCCAGCTAAGGAACTAGCCGAGTCCACCACATCTCGAAGAACAAATCCTCCTGCAGGTGACCCACTGATAATTCCTAGTTCAGTTTTATCTAGTAACTTATTATCTAACA